>LZPO01035293.1:60292-75292 GCA_001675575.1 Neotoma lepida
TGGGATAGAGACATGGTTCTCAAAATTCAGTACAAAAGGTTATAGCAAACTAATATACACACACAAACACACGTGAGTACATTTTTCTTTTACCTTATATTTTT
This sequence comes from Neotoma lepida, assembly GCA_001675575.1. NCBI lineage: Eukaryota > Metazoa > Chordata > Mammalia > Rodentia > Cricetidae > Neotoma > Neotoma lepida. The sequence continues at coordinate 60,397 of LZPO01035293.1, forward strand.
TATTTTATGTGTATGATATTTTACCTGAATTTATGTCTGTGTACCATGTGGCTACAGTGCCCACAGAGTCCAGAAAAGAAAGTTGGACTCTATAGAACTGAAGTTACAGACTGCTGTGAGCTGCCATGTGGGAGCTAGCAAATAAACCAAGGTCTAGAAGAGTGGCCAATGTTCTTAAGCACTGAACCATCCTACCAAGCCCAAAATCATTTTCTTAAGATAAAAACATGTGAGAGCATTATTGATCAGTCCAAGAATGGGTCTAAACTTTCTGTGTCACAATAAAAATGATGTCAGTTTAAGGAAAATTTAAAGTGAACCATAGGCATTAAATGAGACTTAAACCATGGCCAACATGATAATTTAGGGTGAGAAAATGCATAGAGAATTCGAAGAATGAATCTTGATAATTAAATGGGATTTTCTTTAGTATAAATATTTTAAGTGTCTTAAATATAAGCTATATATGAAAAAAATGAGAATTTAAAAGTAGCAAAAATCATGTAGAACTAATAGCTTAAATATTGCACCACAGCACATTGGAAGAAGGAGACCGAGAATGATAGGTTGTATGGGATTGGCCCTCACTAAAGTCCCTTCTGAGGCAGGGCTTGCCAGGTAGTTTCTCATTTTTTTCCATGGAGAAGATGCTCACAGCAGAGCATGAATTTGGTCATGAGAAATTGTGTAAGGTGGGATAGTGATAAACTAGATTTTCATAAAGGCAGGAAATCCTCTCACCGTTTGTTGCATAATAAATGGAAAAGGGTGGTTTATGTGCTAGATTCTCACAAATACATTGTTGCACAGAATTTTGATGCTGAAATATTTATTGATATTTTGATATTTGCCTCATAATTTAGGTAAGCTTTAAGAAACTTAGAGACAGCTTATTGAACATGCTATATCTATAGATCCTGATATAATGACTGCTTGTTCCAAGGNATTAGGTTGATAGATATTTCTGTAACTGAAAGTAAAGCCAAAGCAATCTAAAAATAATAAATACACATTCTTCCTTTTAAAATGTATTTTCTTACAAAAATTAAGACACAAACCAATTTTAGGCCTTTCTGTCCATGGTTAATAAACAATTTAAGAATAATCTGACCTTTTATAAGCCAAGAAATAGTTGGCCCTTGGGAGTATTCATGAACATAATGATTTGAAATACAAAAGATCAAAATAAGACTATCATTAATGATTCTCATTTGTACTAAACCATAGTAGGTCATTACAATAAAAGTATTAAGACACAGTGTGTATATCTGATGATTTTAAAGTAGATTATTTTAATTGCATTAATAATTATCATTTATTTCCTATTGTGTCAAGGAACTCTGTCTTGTACAGATGCTTAACAGAGTGCCTTCTACAGTGCCAGGATTCCATAATTGATTCATTGTGCTTGACTCTGGAAATGCCCAAGAAGGAGCAGGGATATTCAGATAATAAGGCTTTGCCAGATGGAAGCTGAAGCTGAGATTTTCTGTAGATATAATGGAGCAGAGAATTTGTGCCAAAACAGAAGAACAAAACCAGTGTTGAGAGCCACTTGGGAAGCCAAAGTTCAGTAAACCAGACTGAGAGCTTGGGAGAATGCCAGACAGAGTATCCAGAAACCACAAGCAACTTGTGGGACCAGAAACTTATGAACCGGGGAGATAGATGCTAGCACAACTAAAGTAAACAACAGGGGATTGAAGGATTGCCAAGAAGAATCTTCCTTTCCTGGTTGTTTTTATAGGTAAACATGATGTGCTACATGCATCTGACAAACAGCTTTAAGTGGACAGCAACAGAATGTGACCTTTTGGAGTTAACATTAAGTTAATCTTTGAAGCTGAGTCTTGAGGAATTCTTTGGTCAACTGGGAAAGTTATTTAAATACCTGAATTTCCTTGTGATAGTAAAGAGTTTCTGATGCCCTATAAACACTGAAGTTCCCTCCCATGGCTCAAATTTCCCTGGCTTGTTTATCCTGTGTCTAAACAGTGATCCTGCTATAGCTTCAGACTCAATCCCTTCATTGTCATATCACCATTCCAGAAAAGAAGATGGATGTGGCTTCCTAACATCAACATGACGAGCCACTCTAGACTACCCTTCTACCCAGCGACCTTTGATTCAGTGTTAGGTGAATGATGTTCTGTGTGAGACTGGGGCCTTATTAGCTCTATGTAATTCTTGAAGTACTTATACGCGCTTGAAGGATGAAAGATGAAACATGCTGACTGGCTTAAAATAATCAGTGCCCACCTTGGCAGTTGACTGTGGGATCAATCCAATTCAAATTACATGACTAGAGCAGTGTAGTACTTTGGAAGAGAGTGCAGAATGGATTCTGTTGAGAAATCCAATTTATGCTCAATATGTAGGAAGTTTAATGTAATTGATGTATCTGTTAATTGGAACATAAAATATATGCAGTATATCAAGGGTGGGTTTCCAGGATGCTCAGTGGTCTTAACTTGTAAAATAGATACTTTTATGAACACAGATGTTTATTGCAGCACTATTCTCCATGCTAGGAAATGGAACCAACCTAGATTTACATCAAGAGATGACTGGATAGAGGAAATATAATGACTATACTCAGTGTAATCTGTGCTGCCAGAAAGAAAGAAAAAATGAAATTATAATATTTTTAGGAAAAATAGAACTAGAAACTATTTTATTCAATAAAGAAACTTAAACTCACAAATATAACTTCTGCAGTGTTCCTTTCATGTGCAGATCCTAGATTTTAATTTTTAAAACTGTGTAGGGTGGAGTATAGGTCATAAAATTAGGAAAAGTCCATGATATGGGAAAAGAGCTTTTAAAGGAGAAGGGAAGGGGTAAAAATGGATTGTTACCATACCATTCTGTATCGTACCAGAATACCCTGATGCCATGAAAGCCGAGTAGGGACACTGAATGGGAGAAGTAGTGTGTATAGTATGTATAAACCCTTAAAACCAGAATGTCAAGGTGACATAAAGTTCAGCCACTCTGTAGAAGTTAGTGCTGATACAATTTTCATGCTCCAGATCCAAAACAAAAAATCACAAGACTTAAAGAATAGCTGGTGCTATGGCTCGGAAGGTAAAAGCTTTTCTCGCCATNTGTTGTCTTGAGTTCAGTGCAGAGGACCCAGTTGGTCAAAGGAGAAAACCAACTCCCTAGAAATCGTCTCTGAGCTCCACATGTGTGTAAATATACACCGGCACACAAACACATACACCTACACATGAGAGAGAGAGAAATATTAAATAATGAAATAAAAGTAAAATAAATTGAAAGTGGAGTGAAAGGCTTGAATAGTACATATATACCACACACACTCACAAAATATAACCAAAACCAAGAAGCAAAAGTAAAAATATATTTTATAAGAAATTTTATTAGTTCATTGACAATCTCAAACAGCCTGCTTTGACCATATTCACTCTCCACAATCCTAGATTCACCCACCTTTCCTACTTACCCAACTTTGTATCTTCATTTGCTTTTTTGTCACCCCTCAACTATAACTTTTGTCCATATATTTTGGACACTGGAATGTAGTCAACTTACCCAGGGGCAATGCTCTTCAGGAAAATTGACTCTTTTNTCCCCCAGCAGATATAAATTTCTGCAGCCAGGGTTGCAGGAACTCGGTACCCACCTCTCTTTTTGTATGGACTATGGTCTGGCTTGAGCTTTACAAGGTGCTTGTACATGCTGTCACAATCAATGTGAGTTCTTATGTGTGGTTGCCCTACTGTGTCCAGAAGACAGTGTTGCCCTGCAGTCATCTACCACCTGTCTCTTCATCCTTTTGCCTCTATTTCCCTAATTATGCCTGAGCATTGAGAGGAAGGGATTTGATATGGATATTCCACAGCATCCTGCAGTCTTTTATTCTCTGCATGTTGGCTAGTTGTGTGTCTCTGTGTTGATCNCTACCTATTGCAAATGGAAGCTTCTCTGATGAGGACTGCAAATTAAATTAATCTATGTGTATCAAGATAAGTCGTTAAGAGTCAGTTTAATGCTATGCCCATTTAGCTTAATGATACTACTAGTTCTTTTTCAGGGCCTATGACTTGTCTAGCCATAGGCTCTTTCCTTAAAGAGCTATGGGCCAGGTATGGGCTGCATCTTGTAGAGCAAGCCTAAATCCAATCAGAAAGCACTTGTTTACTCCCATGATATTGGATCCACTAGTGCACCAATGAATGGACACATTTTCCCAGGCCAATCATTAATGTCTCTCAGAGAGTTCATAGCTGGATAAGATCAATGATTACTTTTCTATTCTGGTTCTGTGCATACCACCTTCCAGCATTATAAGCACTAGTATCCAGTAGGGATGAAGTTTTCAGGTCAGTATCAGCTCCATGTTCTGTGGCTCAGGTATGTGGTGTCTTCAGGAATAGGGTCTTACTATGAAGGTCTGGAGACTAAGCAATAACGTTTACAATAGCTTGTAATTTTTAGTAGTCTATGGAATCTCCCTGGCCAGCTATCCAAAATGAGGCAACACATTCCTGGCACTGTGCTTTCTATTTGCTAGCATGTAGTATCTAGTAGGGCTAGGGTTGTTCTGCTATTCAGTAATTCTACTTTTATTTTATCTATCTATCATCTATCTATGTATCTATGTATCTATCTATCTCTCTATATATACAGAGAAAGGAGGATATATATATATATATCCATATATATATATATTATATACGGATATAGAGAAAGTAGAGAGAAAAATTTAAATGAACAGAAGTGAGGAACATTCCACATAATTTTCGAAGTGCCTAAATCAACTTGTCTTGTGTGGATNCTAATTGGTCTTAATAATAAAAACCCAGAGCCAGATATTGGGGTAAATGCAGAAAGATCAGAGAGACAAAGGATCAAGCCATAGCCACCTCTTANTTCACCAACTCCTCACCCTGAAAGGGAGTGGAGCTCCTGTCTCCTCCTGCTTTATATTCCTCTCTCTACCCAGCCATATCACTTCCTGTTTCCTCCTCCCTAATGCTGGGATTAAAGACCTGTGCCTCCTAAGTACTGGGATCAAAGGCATGAGATCCCAAATGCTGGGCTTAAAGGTGTGTGCCACCATTGCCTGGCTTCTATGATTAACTAGTGATCTCAAGGCAAGCTTTATTTGTTAGAGCACAAACAAAATATCACCACAAGCTTGAATGGTTTAAGTCAGGGAAGTAGAAATTTTATCACAAAAGGTTTTAAAGATGTTGATATCAATACATGTATTGAAATAGTCACAATTTAAAGAAAGAAACAAATTCAAGTTTACGGCATCTGCAGTGTGAGGGTCTGTGAAATTACTCAGCAGGTAAAATGTGCTTTGCATACAAGCCCAATGGCCCCAGTACAATTCCAGGAAACTCTCATGGAAGGAGAAAATTGATTCCTGGAAAGTTGTCATCAAATCTCCACAGGTGCACACACACACACACACACAAACACATATTAGTAATAATAATAATAATAATAATAATGATAATAATAAATACTTTAAATGCATTTGAAGTGTTGAACATGAATAGCATCTCTCTAGCCTCCACTGTAGAGAATTTTACATATAGAAATTATAAACACCTGTCTTACTTTGTAGTACCTGCTAAAGTTAACACTAGACTTCATTAAATAGACCTTTGAATAAGTATTTGTAGAGGACCTATTGAATGCCAGGCTCTGTCTTTACCCAGGTGATAATAAGGTGACTTGAAACCCACATCCCTCAAAGGCATTCTAGTGTAATGTCACGGCAAATCTCTGCAGCAAGTTTTCCATAGTTGCCTCTTAACCTCTACTGTCTCTACTCCTGTCCCTCAATGATCACACACTGGTTAACTTCTATTGGTCCAAAAATTTATTATTCAACATATTTTGTAAAAGCCCTCTATATTCAAAATTCTTTGCATTATTGAAAAGTAATTATATATATATATAAAATATGTAATCTTTATATTATACCTTATAGTCCCTGAAGAGTCATGCAGCCCTTATAATCAAGTAAATAATACACCCACAGTAAAACATGAGAATAAAAATCCTGGCAGCCTAATGATGGTTTAATTGTGCTTTACTACACAATGAGTACAACTTATATAAATTTTTATCATCAGCTGAATCATACGAAAAAATGAATGGAAGAAAACTGTCCACAGGGCCCCAACCCAGGACAAAAAACTTAGAAAACTAATGACAGTAGGGGAAAGGAAGAATTAGCCTCTCCCAAAGATGAGCCCTCTTATTGGTTGTTTAATACCAAGTGGTTAGTCCTGAAATTATATACACACAAACAACAAAAGTGAAAATAATAATCAAGAAGCCAGGTGTGGTGGCACACGCTTTTAATCACAGCACTTGGGAGGCAGATTCAGGCAGATCTCTGTGAGTTAGAGGCCAGCGTAGTCTACTTAATGAGTTCCAGGACAGCAAGGACTGCTAGAGAGACCATGTCTTAAAAAAAAGAGTAATAATAATAATCAAAGAAAAAGAGGTTATCAATCTGAGAGTGACATGGGAGGAAATGGACGGAGGAAATTGAAGAGAAGAACTATTGTAATTCTATTTTTATTAAAATGTATTAAAGATACACAGTACAAAAATCCATGGATTCTCAGTTTTTATATCAGAAGTGTTGACATGAAATTGTTTAGTATACTTATAAAGAACTATTGAGATTCATTCAGACTTGTTAATAGTTAACTAATCAAAAGGGCAATCATTATTCTTTGTAGTTTTCAAAAGTGTCAACAAGTTTTTGTGAGACTCAAAAACAAGTTTTTGTTGCTACTCTGTTTTGTTCTGCTTTTCTGAGACAGCATCTCATTATGGAGATCTAACTGGCTTCAAATTTGTAATCCTCTTGTCTCATTCCTGCATGTACTATAATTCCAGGCGTGAACAATCACGTCTGGCTCAAATGTTTTTACATGGAACTCTTAGGTGTAGACTCTCTTGAGAAGTGTGTTCTGTGTCCATGAACATCATTTAAGACATGCATGTCAGTGTTATGATCAGTCTATAGCCCACTTTTTCATAGCTTGTGTTTTTGATTTTAGAATTCATAATTGATTATATGAACTTAACAAAGAATGGGAATAACTCCCTAGAAAGTGCTGGTAAATATTCCAAAGTGACAAGAAAATGGTCTGGGGATTTAGGAGAGACTCTAATGGAGGGAGCCCTCTCTAGAGCCCTGGCTTCACAGCAACACACACAAAAAGCTTGTTTGCTTCTTTGATTATTTAAAGCATACATCGTATAATTCAAAGTTTTTATAATTCATCTGGGACCAAACTACTGCCTAGTAACTAACATACACTATTATTATTCAGCAACTTGGGTCTTTTGAGTTTAAAGAACCAGTGGACTGGAGAGAGAGCACAGTCTGCAAAATTCCTTCCTGCCTTGCAAACATGAGGACCTGAGTTTGATCTGCAGCATCCTCATCAAAAGCAAGGCACCGCTGTGCACACCTATAACCCCAGCACTGGGAAGGTAGAGACAAGGTGATTCTGGGTCCCCTTAGCTAGCCANCCTAGCCTAATTGGTGATCTCCATGCCAATGAGAGGGCCTGTCTCAAAGTAAAATGAAGTACTAAGGAACAGCAAGTGAGCTTATCCTCAGGCCTTTACATTCAAGTGTACACGTGCACATGCATTTACACCTACATGTGCATCTGCGCGCGCACACACACACACACACACATACTTGTATACACACACACACACACACACACACACAGGCATTTAAAAATAATAAGGATCAACTTTTTCCTCTCTCCTGTGAAAAGGGCATTCATGTGGACTCCACGGTAAATTCACTAGCTACTTCGGTGATTCCATACAAAAGAGTAAACCCCACAGGCAGTGGTGAAATTGTGCTGAGTGGGTAAAGGAGTCACAAGTAAGGAAAAGTGTGACTATAGCAATGTTCACAATTTTGTGAGGATTCACCCTGTTTTACCTGGAGGAATGTCACTGTGAGGCAGACTTNAGAAATATGATTCAAGGAAGGATAATGTATTTGTTCTAAGGGAAAAGGAATTCTAAGACCAAAGTTGTAAACTGAAGAAAAACATCCCACTTTTAAAATGGGGTGAAGATAACATTGTATAGTTTATTCCAATACTCTCCATAAACTTCATTGTGCACTATTAGATATTGGAATAGTTTCATCTGTATGTGATTCTAATTGCATACATAAGCCTGCTTTCCTGCAGCTGCATCAGTGTTTTGTCTACTGAACATTGTTTTCCCAGAAACAAACCCTTCCACTTGCTTCAATGGGAGAAAAAGGCATATACACATTTAGGAGTTAAAATCACCATTTTAATATTAAGGTTTTATCTGCCGTATAATAGGTAAACTACTGTGAAGTGGTTGCCTGCTTAACGTTATATCTGCTTTGATTTTTGGCAGTTTAGTTAATTCAAATAAAATTTGTGAAGTTAGGCACTTTCAAGGAAGGGAACGGGGGAACCCAATTTAACCCAGAGTGTCTCTTTTATTCTTCTGGTTTTCATTTGAAGTGCCCTATCAGCTTGAACTGACCAACTTCAGTCATTTTTACCCTTTTATTTTTTTTTCTCTAATGTAAACTGAAATTCCCTGCTGCTCCTGTTATTTTAATGTTTAGCATCATTTAATGAGCAGGTATCATTAAACTTAAAAGGTCCTTTTCTCTGTGTTTCTGATTAGTTATTGAAGGAACCAAAGGATTTCTTTTAATATATTTTGATGTTGGCCCATTTTACATTTAAGTGCCTTTTGATGAAGTAGAGAATAGTATTGGTTAAAATGGGGTGATACTATTAAGTGAATATTGGTCCACTATTGAGCTGTAGAATATAAATTGTTTACAAGTGTCTTACAGGATATTTTACATTATGAACTTGTGTATAAAGATTTGAAAATAATTTATTTTAATTTCATTGTCTGAGTATATACATATACATATGTATATATATACATATATATATATACACACAGAGAGAGAGAGAGCGAGAGAGAGAGAGAGAGAGAGAGGATTTAACCTTAAGGTCCATATATATGATCTCTAGTTTAAAAGCAACAAAAACAAAACTTTATTTAAATAAAGAATTTTACACTACCCCTAATTGCAGCTTTTCAATTACAGTAAGTAATAAACTAATAGCCGGGAAAAGAAATAGACACATCTAACCCTCAGATACTTCTTGTTTTATATTCATGCATACTGTACCTGGCATGGCTAATATTTTATTAGCTCTAATTTTGCTTTTAGGAAGAAAGAGGTATCTCTGAGCTAAATAGCATGGAGCCAAAATAATGAGGCTAGAATGCAAGCAAAGGTCAGATGATGTGTAATAAGTTGCAGATGGCATTGCGTGACATTAGCATCCTTGCAGGTAAAAGATGTAAGAGTGCTGCCTACTGGTAGGAAGCAGTAGTGTCCAAAGGGTGTGTGACGTTAGACATAGCAGTTAACCAAAATGTTACTTTCTATGCATGTTGCTGTTGCTGTTAGCTGTAAACCTGGTACCTGCATAATATTCTCCAGTAGAAACAATACCATACTAATGGCAAATGTTTTACGAGAGTAAAGTTTCTGATATGAGTTTCCTGGGTTTTAAAATTTGCACAGAACTCTCTTATGCTCTCTCTCTCTCTCTTTTTTTTTTAAATCAAGTGATACCTCTTGAGTTTGTCACCGTCTGGTCTTTCTACAATTATGCTGACCTTTTTATTTATTTGGATGGTCAACATTTCCTGCATCTGTTCATTTGAAAAAGAATCTTTCCTAGGAGCAATAGCTGCTAGTTTTAGTAACAGACAGGTGGATATCACTGAGACAAGAAAGAGTATTCTGCATGCAGCAATAAATATAAATCTAATTAGAGAAAAAATGAAATCTGATTTCTTCTAAAGCTGTTATGTGAAAGGTCAAGCAAATTTAAAATTAAGTGTGCTAATATGTGCCATTTACTTCTCTGTGTTTCCTCTTTACAAAAAGTTGACATTTTTTTTCTTCCCGTCCCACAAAAAATGCTAAACTTGCATTGGCCAGTGTTTCACAAAAATAATACCAATTTTGTTATAGTCTTGCCAAGGTTACATTTAAAATTAATTTAACTAAACTTCCAGTTTTATGTTTAATATTTATTGAGTGGTATTGACTTATGCATAATATGAGAGATTTACTTAGATGAGAGAATTTTTCTTTTTATTTTTAAATCTGAATGCTTATACATATTTTAGCTTTCTCTCTAGGTGCACATGCCACAGGACCTTTTAAAACTCCACATACTTTTAAATAGTTGTTCGAGGGTGAGAAAACTGCTTTTATTCCCTGTAATGTTGTCACTTACACAGAGCAGTTTACGTTTTGAAAAACTGTTAATTCATAATTAAAGTTAAAGAAGAATTTTGTGTAACCATCTCAAGCCTGTTTTTTGGCAGGAAGAACAAGATCGCCCACCTTGTCCCCTCGGGCAATAAACACGATATACTTATTGTCTATCTCTCCTTTTTCCCTCTTTCCTTGTTCCTTTCATCTTCATGTAAGTCCTTATTTCTATCTTTACAGTATCTTTTTCTATGTTAATTTGGATTAATGTGTTGTTAAAAGGTAAAATTGATATTCAATTTGGAAGCATTAACTATTGTTTTGCTTTTTTACCCCTATTTTAGTTATTTAGACAGAGAGAAGAGGGGGGGAAGCAAGCAGGATAAGAAGGAAATGAAGGAATAAGGAGAGAGACCAATGGAAGACAGGGCATAGTTTGACAGCAGGTGAAAAGGAAAGAGATAGATTATAGTACATATAAATTATTTGCATTAAAGGCAGGTAAAGTGTGAAAACTACATGTGTGTGAAGCTGCTNTTTGCTTTCTGAAACCATTTTAATGTGCAAAGTACTTTAGTGGCTGAACAGTAAAGGAGACATTCTCAGAAGTTCTAGTGATATGTAGAGGATAACTGAATTAAAATTTTCATTTGTTTTACTAATATAAACTCTGAATATCAGAACATCCTGGAAGTCTTTTATATCATAGAAAGTTGTGGTGTGGCTCCTATATTGAAATGTAGCACATTTATTTGATGTTCTGTTACCTACATAGCAGCAGCTGTGCCAAAACCCAAGGCTAAGAGTTGTCTGTGCAGTACTCTGTCCCACATTCGGGTGCTATACCTAAAACACTGGGAAAGACTTTACATAGTAAGACGTGCTAGATGACAAATATTAAATCCCTTTTAACATTATGAATAACCATGTATTCATACTTCTTCAGCAGAGAACAAGAAATATTTCATTGATTGGGCAATTTTTTTTCCAATGTACCCATTCTTATGTCTATGTCTAGGCAAATATTGAAGCTATTGAGTTTTTACTAGGTTTGTGTATGTACGTATGGTCTGTCACCAAAAGATATAGGTAGATTTTCAGGGCTTAATGACTTACTAATGGCTGGTAAAGCTGGAGAAACCCTAAGAGCCAGCACTGTCTGTACGGTCATGCAGTAAAGGTGGGCTTTGACTTTCTCCTGTCTTAGCCAATTCCATCACAGTCATAGCTTTCTCAATATTTATTAACTTCTGACACATTTTTAAAAATCTGCTATGAATATATGCTAAATATTTAAGCCCTCAGTTATTATATTATTATTATTTTTTATAAAAATAGAGTGTGAAACTTTTAAATTTGTGTTTTATTTATAAAATGAGCAATTTGAAATGCCTTAGTTACATGATTTTGCACATCTACACTCACATCTAGAATTTTTGTTATTTTTATTTTTTTAAATTTTTATCGTAAGAGAAGTTTCATACTCATAGTGAATATAAAAGATCTGAACAGATAAGAATAGCATAGTATAAAATGGTCCTTAGCTTTTTGAAAGCTGAAATTTATACAAGGCGTAGTTTTCTGCCATAACTTTTAAAACTTTAAAGATAAAGTAGAATTTGAATCTGGCACTCAATAGAAAGCCATATTCCTGCCTGTGAGCCCACAGAACATGATATAGTGACTTTATCACTTATTTTTCTCATCCTTGGTGATGTCATCTCTGAGGAAACTCACTTGTTAGTAAAGGTTCAGACTGGTAAGGGAAAATCAAGCTGGTGTTCTGGTGTAGTTTACTCAGCACTCATTTTTTTATTTTCTTCCTTGCCTGTTGGTGACCTCAGATTCTTACTTCTTGGAGTTCTGGAGCTCTGTCTTTCTCCTAAATGAGAGAGTGTTTAGAAGTTTAGCATTTATTAACAGTAGAAAATAAGATATCTGTTATTTACTTGTTTACAATTTGCTTAACTTAAGAGTACTTTTATTATCTCTGAGAATTTCATGCAATGTATTTTGATTATATTCACCCTAATCTGCCATTAACTCATCCCAGGGTCTTCCCCCACCATCCCACCCCCAAATTTCCTGTGCTCTTTTTTTGTTAAATAATAGTTCATCCATTTTTGCAGGTCATACACTTCTGGATGAGGGACCATGCACTGTAGTGTGGATGACCTACCAGGAGCCACAAACTTTTATTTTATTATTTTTTTAAGAGTGCTGGCTATTCCAACCTAGAATCTTACACGTGTTAAGCAGATACTTGACTAAGGAGCCGCCTCCCTGAGACCATGTTTGCTGTTTTTACTGAAAATCTCTGGCCATTAAGATATGTTTAGATTTTACATCCATAGTTTTTACTCACAAATTTTATTACCTTAAATGATTATAAAAAACAATTAAAGGATTACAACTTGTTTAATAAACTACAAAATTTAATTAAGCACCTATTCTGTCTTGATTTTTTATGAAGTGAACCTTATTGCAAACTGGCTTGTCAAGCACTCAGTTTGATGTTGTTTCTTGCTTCTCCCAGACACAGGGTTAGGTGTGCTCACCGGGAAGGGCACATAAACAGGGCTTAGCTCCAGATCCTCATGGTTCTCAGGATCATAGTTGTGTCTTCGTGGACTTCTCCAAAAGATGAACTTAGTTTTATCTTAGTCTTATCTTCTAAGAACTTCATAAACTTGTTATTTTTAGTGAAATATTAACTCAAATGATTTTAATGCACATTTCTTTCCTCTTTTTATCTTCAAGTGAATATTTGGACTTACGTCTCTTGATTACCCTTCGTCCTGTCGCTCCGGAAAATTATTTTGGCTTTGTCTGCCTCAGTTTCTCCCTTTGTAAAATGGGAGAGTTAGCAGTCTAATCATTCTCNAATCATTAGCTTTGTTTTCTAGTTGATTTTATCCCGTCTAGTCACCCCTCTTCATCATTTCCTCATGTAATTTGATCCAAATTAACTTCCCCAAAACAGTTCTAAACTTACCATTCTTCACTCTGGGTGATGATAAGTACCTATGGAAAACAGTTTGGAAGCTTCTGACACCTCATCTTCAGGCTTAACTTAACCTATGTTCCACTACTGGCTGAGTGAGTTATTATCACTTTGAGACATAAGCTTGTCTCATGGGGATAGAGTACTACTGTGGCTTTAATTCTGCATTTCTGTATAGCATCATCAACTATGTCTTCTTTTATAAAGCAGTGCCTAGTATTGGGAGGCCAGTTTTAATTCTGGGATCTTATCCATGTAGACTTTGACCTCCTGCCTGTGGTCTTTGCTGGCCAGAACTTGAACTCCATGGCATTGCATTTGCACAGCTTGCTCACCGTACTGGAGCTTGTATTCTTAGTGTGTCTAGATACATACTTGCATTTCTTAGCTTGCCATTATAAAGGCTGATCATCGATTGTGTTCTAGTAAGATTTCCTCCCTATAAAGACAAACATAGTCATCCACTCATAGGACATGTGAGGGAGGCACTGAAGCATATCAAAAAGAACTCAAGTGTTGGGAAAAAATAATAGAGTTGAATTTGAAAACTAACTTTTATCTGTAAAGACAGCAATTTTTAAACTACTTCTCAAGGTTCCTGCAAAGATTGACAGTATTGCATTGACAAACATTCATATTATGTCTGGATGTAGTAAATGCTCAGTAAATATTTCCCTTGTTTTTGATGATAAATCGTTTCTACTGTGTGCATGTGAAATACGGCAGTGCATGTGTGCCTGACCACTGAAGAACTGCTAGGGGTCTTGCCTTTCAAAAAACACGGAGCATCTATTGTGGTAGGAAAAATAATACTGCTGGCTTTGGAAAAAATGTCTTGGCTGTGTTTAGAAAACAGACAGGTAGTTTCCAGTCTGCATTTGTTGACCACTTTGGCTCTGAAATCTCTCTTGCAATAGTGAAGTGCCAGAGTGAAAGAGGTTGACCATAGCTGAAAGTGGCTCTATCCGAAGGCAGAACTCTTGCCACCTGGCTGTATTACAAAATTACTTTATTATTTAGACAATCAATGTGTAGAGGCTTTAACTGCATACATGGGTAGATCATGTTAGCAGACTCAACATTAAGCTGAAAGATTCTGCTTTCAGTAAACTTAGCATTTGTGACATGGGGATAAAATATGTTCCTCACAAACTGTGATGCTGCAACTCTAGAGCAAAGCTTTACTGGTGGCCAAGGATAGCATTGCAACTTGCTGTCTGACCTCATTAGAGGCAGGCCATACTTTCTCTCTGGTTTTGCAGTTGGAATTACCAAAGTGATGTGTTAATGTATGTGGATTAATTGAAGGAAATTTAGGGTAGCCCCAAGCCTGCATATTTATTAAAATATTATTAAAATAAGTAAATATAAATCAAAGTTTCCTTCTCAAGTTCCAACCATGAAAAATACACCTGTAACTCAAATGACCCACACATTTGAAACACTACAGAATTCTTTCTATAGTTTATATTAATTTTATTTGAGCTTAAATAGAAAATAAGCATAACACTCAAAATAGAGAGACCACCTTTTTTTTTTTTTTAATAAAGGAACTTTGCAGC
>LZPO01035294.1:18748-38937 GCA_001675575.1 Neotoma lepida
CTCATAGGAACTCACAGAGTCTGAACCAATAACCTGAGAGCCTGCATGAGACCCACATAACCCCTCTACATATATGTGGCAGTTGTGTAGCTTGGTCTATTGGTGGGACTCCTAACAATGGGGTCAGGGGCTGTCCCTAATGCTTTGGCTAGTTCTTGGGAACCTATTCCTCATACTGGATTGCCTTGCCCAACCCAAATTCAAGGGGAGGTGCTTAGTCTTATGGCAACTTAATATGCCTTGCTTTGCTGATACCCATGGGAGGTCTGCCACTTTCTGAACAGAAACAGAGGAGTGGATGGGGGAGGGGGGTCAAAGTGGGTAGGGGAAGAACAAGAGGAGAGAAGGGAGAGGACACTGCTGTGGTCAGGATTAAAACAAGTAATAGAAAGAAAGAGAAAGAGAGGGAGGGAGGAAGAGAGAGAGAGAGAAAGGAAGCCTAAAAAAAAGAACGGAGGAGTGTGACAGGAAAGGGAAAGATCACCTGCCTGCATCCCAGCACAGTGTGGTGGCCAGAGGCCCCTGGTAGGAGGTGTTTCTGCAGACTGGCAGCTGTCACAAAGGAATAGTGATGGGCTAGCAGTGAGGACTGAGAGGATCGANGGGAAAGAGCCAAGAAGGTTCTGCCCTGGAGGCTCTTCACAGATTCCTTGGCACCCACCTTCCGTGGTGAGAGACTATTTTCATTGTCCAATATGTCTAATGCTTTCAACACCTGAAAAGATGAACAGGAGCTCTCTGAGCATCCTCTAGCCCATCTAGGGTGTCACTCTGCCTGTCCCATGATGGACATGGACACCCAAGTATTCTTGGGGTTCAACAGTGACACTGACCACTTCCTTTTAGGCTTTGCCTTCGGCCAAAGGGAAAAAATGTAAAGTTCTAAAAATTAAATTATTCAAAATAACAGGCAATCCACCATGCCANTTCTAAGAGAAACATGTGCTTCTTCAATTGAAAATTCTGCCCCATTAACTCCCTGAAAGGTGAAGGTGGGTGTTTACTGGAGAGCTCTGCGAATGAGCTCATCTGCAAGACAGTGAGGCCCCTGGAGGGAGCATCTTTCAAATGTTCTAGTTGAATGTTCCTATTGGAGGGATTTGTATTTAACGGATGACAAGTTAATGTGTCTTCAGTGTCTCGAAGTTGTGGTAAAACTGCTAAAAGGCGTGATAAATGTTATGTGCGCAACTTTCTATTTTAGTGATATATTAACTTGCCCATTAAACAGGATTCTGAAAAATCTTACCCACCTCGCCAAGAGGCTGTGCTGTGTGGAAGTCAATACCTTCCCCGACTTCTCAGCTGGCTTTGTTTCTGCTTTTGAGATTTTAGTGGGTCTCTGGCTTTGAGTTTTTGAGGAAGAAAAGAGGATCGTGAACACCTCTATTGTCTTCTCACAAACCCAGAAGGACAAACCAAAACACTGTGGCAAACTCTTATCTACTTAAAAACTAATCGATCTTCCTGCTCAGAGTCCCAAGCCATGAACTTTGAAGCTATCAAAATCTTCCTGTCTATTGAATTTTTAGCAAAACCCTTCCCTCAGAAACAAGCGATCAAGCAATACTTGTGAAGACCTCTGACACATACGGAAGTAAACAGGGTGTTATTTCTGCTCTTATTTTAGATTGAGGGCCACATGAGACAAAGAGAATCCGAATGACAGCACAGCATTATGCAAAGGGTAAAAGAGAACATGCCTGGCCCATTACCAGCCTCTTGATCTGGCATCCATGAGGTTAATTTTTGGAGCTCTGAGTATCATGTGACTCAGTCTCATCTTTAGTCATGGTACTTCCTCACTGCTTCCTGACCCAGAGGCATATCTTTGTGTGGCCACCCAAGAAATCTGTTTTGTTTATCCCCTAGCTATAAGTACACATCACCGTTAGCCACTCTTCAGATTCAATACTGGCTCCCCTTCATATTTCACGTTCTTTGGTTTATGTTTCTAATTGAGTAAATGCTAACTTGCATTTAGTATTGATTGAGGTGTGGTACTGTGCCTGTATTTGTTCTCATGTCTGATGAAAAAGAAGTTCAATACAAATAGTGATTTATTCAATATGTACACGGGCTTCTGGACTTCAATGAAATGCACTGGAAAATGTTTCCAACTCCTTCAAATATTGTTTTTTCCTTGCCCCCTCTACCACCTTTAAGGGCTAATGTGTTTTTTGCAATGAGACTGTTCCACTAATCAAAACTCACCACGGCATTGCCTCAGTACAGTGCATCACACACCAGGATGAACCATGCAGTGTATTGGAGTTTACATGTTTTCTCTCATTTTATGCCTTTTGCATATACTATTTGCTTGGCCTCAGATGTCCAAATTCCTTCCAGATAATTTCTGGTTGTGCTTCACATTCTAGCTTAGCTCCCTTGAAGTGAAAATCTAATGGACTGCAAAGAGTATAGTAGCCTGAGATGAACCAGCATAGACTAGGATGGCTTTTCCATNCACCACAATGCCTATTATCACAACAGGCCCTAGGAAGTTNGACAGTGGCCACTTATCGGGTCCCTTAGCAGCTATGATCCTGAGCAAGCTGTTTAACANATCTGAGTTTCCCTTCTCTCACCTGTAAAATGGGGGAAGACATGCCTTTCTTGAAATACTATGAGGAACGGTACTCTATAAAGCAAAATGGAATGCATAGATTACAGCACATTACAGGGCACCTGGTATATGCAGTTCATTTTATTTTATACGTATGTGTGTCTTGCTTGCATGTATATCTATGCATCAGTTGCATGTCCGGTGACTGCAAGAAGAGGGAATCAGACCCTAAGGACCTAGAGTTACAAATGGTTATGAGCTGCCCTGTGGATCCTGGGAATCGAACTGGGTCCTCTGGAAAAGCAGCCACTGCTCTTAATTGCTGAGCCATCTCTCCAGCCCCTTGATAGATGCATTTTAAAATGAGCTGGGTGTGGTGGTNCATTTCTGTGGTGCCAGCACTCAGAAGGAAGAGGTCACTAGGTTAAGGGCAGTGTAGGCTACATAACAAGACCTTGTCTCAAAACTCAAAATAATAATAAATTTGGAACCACTGAAATGAAAACCAACAATAATAGTGTCGAGATTCATCATGTGCATTAGCTGTCTAGGGAAGAGTGTTTATTCTTCTGTGGAGAGTATCTACAAGCTTTCTTCACACTCTCCTTTATCTCTCTTATATTTCTAAACTCTCTATCTACCTGTATTTACACAATCCTTTTGTCCAGACTAAAATGTGACTGAAAGATGTCATGAAACTAATTCTGATTCCTTTAGGTGTTAGAACTGTGAAACAAAGAAATCCTTAACATAAAAGAATGGATTGCTATTGAAATCAGTGGACAGAATTTGGAGAAGGTAAAATCCTCCTTTGCATTATTAGAATACACAGATAAGTAAATGGCTTCTCAGCTCAGAATGGCTTATGGATGCTGCTTACTATAGGACCACTTCATCTCTCNATAGCCCCNCGTCTCACTATACTCATCATCAACTTGCCCTCCNTTTTTACTCAGCCATTCACAGGCTCTTGTGCACATCATGTCCTTTGAATGTGCTCTTTCTTTTGTCTGTGCAACCACTAGCTAGNTAATTCCTAGTTGTGGTGTGNAGCTTCCGCTTGGCTTGCTCTTTGTGACTCACAGCCTGCATTCATTGTTCTATCACTGCTTGACTCTAGGATGGATAGAGAATGGGGCCCACTCTGTGGCCTGAGTGAATAGTGGCCTCTGGAGTTTTTCTGTGCCTGATCTACTATATTGTGCCTGTTCCTCAAATACTCCTTTCTCCAGTCCACTCCTGTATATCCCAAAAGCCCCATGTTGATAATCATTTTAATTGTATGCTTGAAATCTAGCCTCTTAGCCCAGAACTTCCCAAGACAGCAATTTGGTTCAAGTTCTCTTTTCTCAATGCTCTGTAACTAAAAGATGTTAGAAGTATTTGATTAATTGGNAGACTCACGGTTAGTGGATTCACAAACCAATGAACAAATTTTGAATGAAGACAGCTGTGACGGGGATAGTAATTTGACTCTGTAGGGACAGAAAAGAGACCGAAGAAAAGGAGATCAAATAACTAAAGAAATCCTCCATTAATCGTTTGATTAATTTACCCTGAAGATGACCTGACTCCACATCAGGCTGCTTCAGAGTTCCTTGACATCTTAGCAGTAGATGGCTCANGATTTAGTGGGGAAATGTACAGGGATAGGGACAGAAGGAGGATAAAGGCAGGCTGGTAGGAATTGGATACACAAGACGAGCTCATGGTAAAGAAAAGTTTGGTTTCCAATAGCATCTTGAGACTCATTCACCAGCCTTTGTCATTAAAATGAAGTCAGTATTCATATATCCCAAATTTGAAAAGTCCCTTTCTACATCCTTTACTATTCGTTTCTCTCAGTTCCTTTTCTTACCTCTAGAGCAGTGCTTCTCAACCTCCCTAATATTTTAATATGGTTCCTCATGTTGTGGTCACCCCCAACCATAAAATTATTTACATTGCTACTTTATAACTTTGCTGCTGTTATGAATTGTAATGTAAATATCTGATACACAGGATATCTGATATGCAACCTCAAAGGGGTCGAGACCCACCAGTTGAGAACCAGTTGTTCTAACGTATCAAAACTTCTTTATATGCTTGAAGCCATTCATCATGACCTGCTTGTTATCACTTTAGGCCTCCTTAAAGCCGAAATGTTCTCCAGGANGCCAGGATTATATATTATAGAGCTCTTGCTACCAGCTGCATGGAGNCATGACTATGCCTAAGGCCATGTGGCTTGAACCCACTCTACCGTTCAGTTAGAACAATAACCAAATGAATTATTGCTGCTCTCACAGTTAGCTCCAAGCTTAGACAAGAGTATGGGTTTTATCTCTGGTGTTGCATATCTTGTCTTTTTGTTTCAATATGATTATTGAACTTAGAATTATGATTTTTCCACCCATGATGCCAATTGAATTCTTTCAACATGTATATTTAAGCACAAATAATCTAGCCTGCATTCTGTTGTTCTGATAAACACTGTAACCAAAAGCAACTTGGAGAGGAAAGGGTTTATTTTGNCTTACAGATTACAGTCCATTACTGAGAGAAACCAAGGCAGGAGCCTGGAGACAGGAACTGAAGCAGAGACCATGGAGGGGAACTATTTACTAGCTTGCTCTACTTCTTTAATTATACAACCCCAAGTCACCTCCTCTGGAGGAACCACCCACAGTACATTGAATCCTCCCATATCAATTATTAATCAAGAAAGTGCTTCACAGGCAACCAACAGGCCAATCTGATGGAAGCAATTCCTCCATTGCGTTTTTGNCTTCCCAGGTTACTTTAATTAATATCAAGTTGGTAAAAACTAACCAGCCCAAGCNTATAGTTGTCTCTGAAGGAGACTTTGTTAAAATTAGTATTCTGCCTTCCAGGGCTATTGTAGCCTCTGCCTTCCAGGGCTATTGAATTCTGCTCTAACTAGGAAGGAAGAAAGAAATATTTTATTTGTTTATTTTTGTTTTCAATACATCCCAACCACAGCTCCCTTCCCTCCACTCTTCCCAGGCCCCTCCTCCCAACCACTCCACCTCCCCTCTTCCCGCAGATCTACTCCTCCATTTCCCTTCAGAAAAGAGCAGGCTTCCAAGGAGTATCCACTGAACACANCATAACAAGATACAATAAGTCTAGGCACAAACCCTCATATCAAAGTTTGGCAAGGCAACCTGTAGGAGGAAAAGGGGCCCAAGAGCAGATGAAAAATTCAGAGATACCTCCCATTCCCACTGTTAGGAGTCCCACAAAATACAAACCTAACAACAATAACGTATATGCAGAGGACCTAGCTCAACCCATGCAGGCTTCTTGATGGCTGCTTCAATTTCTACAAACCACTATGAGCCCTACTTAATTGATGTCTGTGGGCCATGTTCTCCTGGTGTTCTCAATCCCTCTGGCACCTACATTTCTTCTTCCCCCTCTTCCATGGGGTTTTTTGAGGCCCAAAGGAAGGAACCCAATGGAGATCTCCAATTTGGGCTCTCTCTCCACCTAATGCCTGGCTGTGGGTCTCTGCATCTGCTCCCATCAGGTGCCGAGGGAAGCCTCTCTGATGACAATTGGGCTAGGCACCAATCTATGAGTATAGAGGAATATCATTAGGAATCATATTAGTAATTTTTTTCTATCATAGGCCTTTGGGCTATCCAGCCTCTGGATCCTGGTCATCTNGGCAGTGTTAGGCATGGGCTTCCTCTCATGGTTGGGCCTCAAATTAGATAAGTCATTGGTCGGTCACTCCCACATGTTATGTGCCTCCATTGCCCCAGCACATCTTGCAGGTGGGATAGATTACACAGATCAAGGGTTTTGTGGCTGGGTTGGTGTCTCAGTCCCACCNTTGGTTCAGAGGATGACTGGTTCAGGCTCTGAATCCTCCATTACTAGAGTNCTTATTAGGGTCACCCTGATAGAATCCTGGGATTTTTGTACTGCACTAGGTTTCCACATTGACTTCCCAAAATTTCATCCGATTCCAGTCGTTTCTTCATATACTCTCTCCATCCACTCCTTCACACACACCTGATCCCTCCTGTCCCCATCTCCATCCATCACCAGTCCACTGGGAAAATCTATTATAGTTCCCATTCCCAAGGANATTTATGTATCTCCCTTTGAGCCCTCCTTGTTACTTAGCCTTTCTAGGTCTGTGGCTTGTAGCATGATCATCATTTACTTAACAGCTAATGCCCACTTAGAAGTAAGTACATTCCGTATTTGTCTTTCTGGGTCTGGGTTACCTCATTCAGAATGATTGTTTTCTAGTCCCATCCCTTTGTTTGTAAATTTCGTGATGTCATTTTTTTAACTGAATAATATTCCATTGTATACATGTACCACATTTTCTTTATTCATTCTTCTGTTGAGGGACATCTAGGTTGTTTCTGTCTATTATGAATAAAGCTGCTATGAGCATAGTTGAGCAAGTGTCCTTGTGGTATGATGGAGCATCCTTTGGGTATATGCCAAAGAGTGGTATAGCTGGGTCTTGTGGTAGATCANTTCCNAGTTTTCTGANGAACCACCATACTGATTTCCATAGTGTTNGGACACGATTGCACTCTCACCAGCAATGGAGGAGTGTTCCTCTTGCTCCATATCCTCTCCAGCACGGGCTGTCACTTAACAAATGTAAGATGGAATCTCAGAGCTGTTTTGCTTTGCATTTCCCTGATGGCTAAGGATATTGAACATTTCTTTAAGTGTTTCTCAGCCATTTGAGATTCTTCTGTTGAGAATTCTATTTAGATCTGTACCTCACTTTTTAATTGGATTCTTTGTTTTCTTGATAGCTAGTTTCTTAAGTTCTTTATGTATGTTGGATATTATCCCTCTATTGTATATGGAGTTGTTAAAAATCTTTTCAAATCCCAGCACTCGGGAGGCAGAAGCAGACAGATCTCTATGAGTTAGAGGCCAGCCTGGTCTACAAAGCGAGTTCCAGGACACTCAGAGCTGTTATATAGAGAAAATGTCTCGAAAAAACAAAAACAAAACAAACAAACAAAAAAGTCTTTTCTCATTCTGTAGGCTGCCACTTTTTTCTATTGATCATGTCCTTTGCCTTACAGAAGCTTTTCAGTTTTATGATTCCCACACATTAGTTGTTGATCTTAGTGTCTGTGCTATCAGTATTCTGTTCAGGAAGTTGTTTCCTGTACCAGTGTGTTCAAGCTATTCCCCACTTTTTCTTCTATCAGCTTCAGTGTATCTGGTTTTTTGCTGAGGTCTTTGATCCACTTGAACTTGAGTTTTGTGCAAGGTGATAAATATGAATCTATTTGCATTTTTCTACATGCAGACATCCAATTAGACCAGAAACATTTGTTGATGATGCTTTCTCTTTTCCATTGTGTATTTCTGACTTCTTATCAAAAAATCAGACGTCCATAAGTGTGTGGGTTTATGTCTATGTCTTCAATTTGGTTTCACTGCCCAAGGTGTCTACTTTTATGCCAATACCATGCAGTTTTTATTACTATAGCTCTGTGGTACAGCTTGAAATCAGGGATGGTGATACCTCAGCAGTTCTTTTATTGTTCAGGATTGTTTTAGCTGTCTCGGGCATTTTGTTTTTCCATGTGAAGTTGAGTATTTTCCTTTCAAGGTCTGTAGAGAATTGTGCTGGAATTTTGATGGAGATTGTTTCNAATTTTTNAAAGATTCGAAAGATTGCTTTTGGTAGGATGGCCATTTATTTGTATTATATTGATCTTACCAATCCATACACATGGGTGATCTTTCCATCTTCTGATATCTTCTTCAGTTTATTTCTTCAAAAGCTTGATTTTANTCATACAAGTCTTTTGTTTGCTTGGTTAGATTTACCCTAAGATATTTTGTATTACTTGTGGTTATTGTGAAGGGTGTTGTTTCCCTTATTTCTTTCTCAATCTGATTGTCATTTTCTACAAGAGGGCTACTATTTTTTTTTTTTTGAGTTAATCTTGTATCCAGCCACTTCGCTGAAGGTGTGTATCTACTTTAGGAGTTCCCTGGTAGAAATTTTGAGGTGACTTATGTATGCTATCATATCATCTGGGAATAGCAATAATTTCTCCCTTTCTAATTTGTATCCCCTTGATCTCNTTCAGTTGTCTTATTGCTCTAGCTAGAACTTCAGGTACTATATTGAATAGATATTGAGAGTGGACAGCCTTGTCTTGTTCCTGATTTTAATGCAATTGCTTTGAGTTTCTTTCCACTTAAGTTGATGTTGATTATAGACTTGCTGTAAATTACCTTTATTATGTTGAGGTATAGTCCTTGTATCCCTACTCCAGGACTTTTATAATGAAGTGGTGTTGTATTTTAACACAGACTTTTTATATTGTTTTGTTTTGTTTTCTGGTGTCTAATGAGATAACCAGACAGTTTCATCCCAGAATTCTGCTAGACTTTCAAAGAAAAGCTAATGCCAATACTCCTCAAATTAGTCCATAAAACAGAAACAGGAGGAATATTGCCCAATTCACTTTATGAGACCACAGTCATCCTGATACCCAAACCACACAAAAGTTAAACCAAGAAAGAGAATTACAGACCAATTTTCTTATGAACACAGATGTAAAAATACTCAATAAAATACTTGCAAACAGAATTGAAGAACACATCAAAAAGATCATCCACTTGACCAAGTAGACNTCATCCTAGAGATANAGGGATTGGTCAACATACAAAAATCAGTCAATGTAATCCACCATGTAAACAAACTCAAAGAAAAAGAAATACTTTTTTGTGAATGGAATGTTTATATCAATATATCAGTAACTAAAATGAATGAATGAATGAAAAAGTCCACTGTAATTTTCTCAAGGAAATACATAGGGGCATTGAAAACTGAAAANTCCTGACTGTTTAGAACAACTCTGAAATCAACACTATCAGGACGGTTAGTTGGTAGTTTCCATGTGTTGGTTATTTTTGTGTAACTATAACCACAGTACTTCAGAAAACAACATACAAAGAAGAAAGGGTCGCTTTGGCTTACAGTTTCAGAGATTTGGCTTCACATTCCTTGACTTTTTTCCTCATTCTGGACTCCCCTCTGTCCATGAGACCACAGTTGAAAGAATTCAGGAAAGACATGTGGAGCATAGTGAGCATAGTATCGACAATAGGTAGAATTTGTTGCACAGAAGAGCAGAACACGGTCTGAAAAGAGATAGTGGATAATGGTCAGAGGGACCATTGTATCAGTCTACATTTTAGGAAGGATTTAAACTATTTCTAAAGTCTTTAGAACAAGCATCTCTACCCGAGGGACTTTGTCCTAAGCATTCAAATAGTTGGCAGAACATTTGGATTGACTCTTACAGGAGTGGGCAATGATATGTCTTTGTTTTNTATCAGAAAGCCTCTTGCAGTGCAGTATGTACTGTGTTCCTACTCCAGATTCCTGGAGTCAGACTTAATAGTTATCTATTAATGATATCCCACACAGTTTAGCTAGGCAAATCTCTTCCCATAATGAGATATAAGAATCAGGTACCATTCTCCTGACCAGTTATTAGAGTCATGAAATTCCAGGGATTTTTTCTTTTTTTTTTGGCTGTTGATTATGAAGGAGGGGTCTCACTCAGCATTTTCCAAGCCTACTAATGTTTAAGTAGATACCTAACAGTGAGAAAGAAGAGCATGGTGGTGGGAGAATGCAGAAGGGGAAGCTGTTCACTTCATGGAAGAAAGGAAGCAGGCAGTGAGAGAGGGATCAGAGATAAGGTGTGTGCTCAAAGATACGGTTCTTGGGACCTCTTTTTTCCATCTTTCAAATTTTCTACCATCTCCCAAGAGAGTGCCACCAGCCAAGGGCCAGACTTTCAGTAAATGAGTGTCTTGGGGAGATTTTTTATATCCAGCCATAACAAAGCCTTGGAGAAAGCAGAACTATGTGGTAAGAGCTGTGCCCAGTACCAGATCAGGAACAGGCAGTAATTCTTCCTAAGTCTGAGCCAANAAAGCATGGTACTAGCATAGGTTTGTCAGCAGTGGTCAAGAAATTTCCAATGCAGAATTGGAGAAAGCAAAGCAATGTTAAGAGTTGATTTCTTTCTCAAAATCAAACAATTAAAAGCTCAAAGTTGGACAAATAGAAGAGATATGAACTGTATGTGAGCTTCTCTGAAAGATTTGAGAGCCAAAAAGTGACTAAGTGCAATGATAGCCCCTTCTGAAGAAGGAATTCCTTTTANAAAATTACTGACCATAGGTTTACTCCCTAGCCCATCTCATGCTCATGGTCAATGTATTCATGTATTGAATATAAGTGAGCATAAACCATTTCTGTTCACGGGAGAGGAGACACTAGGAGGTTATATCAGGGTTTTTCAAGGCTTATGGAAATGAATGACCATATTTATTTTAGTCATCACTGATAATTCTTACAACTTTATTGATTTTGCAGAATTCTGAGGAAGATTTTTGAGGCATGGAGCTTCCACCAGGTTTGAAAGAATCTAAAGTGAGTGTGAAGATGCCACAACACACCTAAGGTCCACGAGCACCCATCAACTCACTCCTCTCTTGCAGAGATTTTAGGTTGCTGAATAATATGCTGCCTTTGCAAGAGGACAAGAAGCTAGTGCCCAAAAGACGTGTTCTTCAGCATTTGGACTAGACGTGTTCTCAAGACAATGGCTTCAAAGGTCTCCTGCCTATATGTTTTGACCGTTGTGTGCTGGGCCAGTGCTCTCTGGTACTTGAGCATAACACGACCTACTTCTTCCTACACTGGCTCAAAGCCATTCAGTCACTTAACAGTTGCCAGGAAAAACTTCACCTTTGGCAACATAAGAACTCGACCTATAAACCCACATTCTTTTGAATTTCTTATAAACGAGCCCAACAAATGTGAGAAAAACATCCCTTTCCTTGTGATCCTCATTAGCACCACACACAAGGAATTTGATGCACGCCAGGCAATCCGGGAGACATGGGGGGATGAGAACAACTTCAAAGGGATCAAGATAGCCACACTTTTCCTCCTGGGCAAGAATGCAGATCCTGTTCTGAACCAGATGGTGGAGCAAGAGAGCCAGATCTTCCATGACATCATAGTGGAGGACTTCATTGACTCCTACCACAACCTCACCCTCAAAACCTTAATGGGGATGAGATGGGTGGCCACTTTCTGTTCNAAAGCCAAGTATGTCATGAAAACGGACAGTGACATTTTTGTGAACATGGACAACCTTATTTATAAACTCCTGAAACCCTCTACCAAGCCAAGAAGAAGGTATTTTACTGGTTATGTCATTAATGGTGGACCGATTCGGGATGTCCGAAGTAAGTGGTATATGCCTAGGGATTTGTACCCTGACAGTAACTACCCACCATTCTGTTCAGGAACTGGCTATATCTTTTCTGCTGATGTGGCTGAACTCATTTACAAGACTTCACTCCATACCAGGCTGCTTCATCTNGAAGATGTGTATGTGGGATTGTGTCTTCGAAAGCTAGGCATCCATCCTTTTCAGAATAGTGGCTTCAATCACTGGAAGATGGCCTACAGTTTGTGTAGGTACCGGCGTGTCATCACGGTCCATCAGATCTCTCCAGAAGAAATGCACAGAATCTGGAATGACATGTCAAGCAAGAAGCATCTCAGATGTTAGGGTTTTTATTGCTGTAAATAAGTTTCTTTTCTAAGAAATAGGGACTAAGGTGTTGGTATTTTACAGGTGTCACCAAGGGAAAATGAACTGGTAAGGGGTTTTGTAAAGTTTTTGCTTCCTATTCCTATTTCCTTTCTTGGATCACTAATTTACAAGTCTTGGGCTCAGTCATAGAAACAGTGAGTGAGTTGGAAGGGCCAGATTTCATTCCCAGGTCCTAAGTTATTGCCATTTATTTCAAGAAGTGACTCTCAATAACTGCTAGAGTTTATGCACTGTGCATCTGAGATAAAAATCTGGGTCAGGAAATGGGAACTCACACTACNGTCTTCATATCATCTCTGCAAAAATAAATAGTAACTCTTAAAAATACAAGTCAGAAAAGATACATAGTCAGGAAGACACACTGGATGTGGTTTTTAATGCTGTGTNTTATTGTCACATTGGATTTTTACATATATTGCCATGAAATGTGTACAGAATTTGTGATTCTACCAATAATTGATTTTACCCCNGGTAGGGAGACTGTGATGAAATAGATGAAAATTGAAACTTGAGAATCAATTATTCTGTATGTGTTGAAAACACCTAGACTTATGCTTCCAAGGTTTAAATTTGGGCAGCAGGTGGGATGTACATAAAATGCTACTTTAGGTAAACAAACATTTTTTTTTCTTTTTCAAAACAAATATTACATGGTGCCACCAAGGAGACTGCCAAATGTAGTACTGTCACCTGCTTCCTTCCATATAATGCCTTTANGTGCATTTTACAGTTTTTGGATCAGGCAGGTGTATGTCTCCACGTAGAAAACAAGTTGGTAGGAGGCCCAGAAACAATACATAGCAGTTGATAAAATGCAAATTTATGTATCCATTCTAACTAGCATAAGCTTAGCGATAGTGTACAATGCCCCTCTCACTTGTTTGCAAAGCACGTGAGAAAATCTTTAACAGGTACCAGTGTTATTGAAAGATGTGGCCCTGCTACCAACAAATGTAATATGCTCATGACATCTAAAATATTTAAGTACTTTTAGCAGCAAAGCTGTTTTGAGATGTTCTGGAGGTTCTGTGGCTGAGATCCAAGGGAAGGAAGAATGGGGAAGCCTGAGTTCAGATCCCATTGATGCCACAAACTTACACGGACCATGTGAACAGGCATCTCATTTTTGATGTACTTCTGTATGCTCACTTGTAAAATGGCTAAAAAGAAAAATCTACCTCACAGGTACTGTGAGAGCAAATCACATTTGCTAATAAGTATTTTGAGATCTTTAGTTTAAAAGGTGCTACGTAATGCCATGTATCATGCATTATGCTAAATGCTAAAATTATTACAGTAATTATAAAGATGGTCATCAGTTGTGGTAACATCCTCTTAATATAACAACTTACCAAAATAAAGATGGACTGCGAACTCTCAGTGTACCTAATTCTTCCAAGACTTTGATGTTTNCTTGGCTACAAGTTAGTTGATTGTGGAAGCTTCAATTTCTCTGCCATGCCTCTGGTTTTGGTGACGAATTTGTCATTCCAGTGTGTTGCCTTGGTATCCCAGGATGTTGAAAAGCATTTGCTTGCTTTGGGGAGGAGCTTTGCATATGCTTTGCAAAACACATCCTGACAACTTAAACCATAGGAAACATTTGCCCTGAATTCTTAAAAATCTTCAGGACAAGTAGAGCTAATCTATTCCATAGAAGAGGAATAAGCACTCAGCACATCTACCATTCATTAGGGAACTCATTGTTGTCATGCAAAAAAAGCCCCACAGCTAAAAGTGTTCCTTTGTTTACTTTATTTGCACCTTGACATCTGGAATACCCCCANAGAAGCTGATAGTGATAGGGCTAGGGAGACAAAAGGAAGAATTGGAGTCCTGTAATCACATAATCCCTTACTAGGAAACACTAGACTCTCATTAGCCCCCAAGTACTAAATGACACAGGACTTCTCATCCTTGAATATGATTTTGATTACTGAGTAGTGTCAAGTGTTCTGGGAAGAGATGAAGCAGGACAAGGTGAACCACCCTCCCATCATCCAGCCTCCACCGCTGTGAGCTCCAATCACTGGGAAAGCCTCATTTGCCTCCCAGTTGCACAGCTGAATGCAGTCTCTGTCTCCTACTATGGCCTTGCATCTACCCCCATGCTCAGCCAAGCCACTTTTCATGTCAAAGAATCTCACATTATAATAACCATGTATGTACATCTATGAATTGTTTTATATGTATGTGTGGAGTATGCATAGAGCCCTAATCTTAAAAGGGAGCAAAAATCAGAAAATCATGTCTTGAACTATTTCTTAACTTTTTATGCTACATAATACCCGTATGACAAACATGTAAATAGACATCTATGATTACATGTACATATTTTAAAGGAGCTTTTTTCTTCACTTCAATGTACGTGCAGGTAGAATCTGCTTGATGTGTAACATTTTCCTCTGCATGGAACTTGATGCGGCAAGGCCATTTGTCCTGTATTTCAATAGCCTTAAGCATGTTTGCTCTTTGTTTTTTGGATGTTTAACTTGTCAAGGAAAAGCTCTGATTTTCTACATTTGTTAGTTCTATGACGGGAAACTGGTCAAATTATTGTCGTGGTTATTTATTAAGCCATTCTTACCATTTCTTTAAGAAAAAATTCATAATAATGGCAGTATTCTGGGGCTAAGGGTGTAACTCAGTGGTAAAGCGTTTGCCTAGCATACAAAGGGCTCTGGGTTCAGTCCTCAGCACTGCAATAATATAGTTAAAATAATGACGGCACTATTGTACCAGAAGTCACTCAAATAATTTTTTAAACACTGTCTGACTCCCTGTTATTTCTTCATTTTGTACTGGATAACATCAGCATCTGTAATCTTACNGTTTCTTCATTTATTTCTTAGAGGAAAAAAAATGCTTTCTCTTTGGTGCCTCATTTATTTTGCTTTGTGTTTTCTTATCTTGGAGCAGTTTCAATATACAGCAATGTAACAATGTACTTTTAAATAACCAGNTTCAAAACATGAAGATCATTTTTGATTTGAATTGAATATGGAAGAACAAAACCCCTTATGTGATAAGATACGGAGGGGAAACAAACTCTTTACAGAGAAGTCAAGGAAGGAGTTTTTCAATCAAATTTCTTCTAACAAAAGACAATGGAATATTTATGTACAGTGTCTGGAATCATTTTCTATCTTTCCTAAAATGTAGGTTCAGTGCGGGAATTAATTGTATCATTTCTGTAAAGGTGAAGATACTTTTTTATAAGCAACAGGCAACTTGTGAATGGAAGAAATGATTTANTAGAAGCGCTTGATGATAATTGACCTTTAGGTATATTGTTATATATGAATGACTGTATTTATGTATTTATTTGTTCAAAATTGTACATATGGTTTTGCCAAAAGTAACTGTGTGTCAAAGTGCACTCTCTGGGTTTGTAGTACTATTTAGGGTTACATGGGTTGCCAATCAAGCTGCTAATCAGAATACTATTTTTTTGTATCAGTGTTACAACATGTGACAAATAGATGAAGCTGTCTTTTCGTCACTTTCTTTACCTTCCTCTTGAAATGTAAACTGTTGGTTGAAAGCACGATGCTAATGTACAGGCCCATCTGTCAAGGGGAAGATCATGGTTTCATAAAGCTGATTTTTTTAAATTCCTGGGGCAAATAAACAAAAGAAGAACTCATCCCATTTTTTTTTCTGCTTCTTTTGAGTGGCTCTCTTTGGGGAGTTGTGATTCTGGAGAATAGTTTATGCCCACCTGCTCTAATCTCCCTAACAATTTCAATGCAGGCCATGGTTTAAACAACTCAGACTTCATCCGTAACAGCATGAAGCACATTAGTGATCAACTTGGAGGCTTTTGGTCCAATAAATAAGCCAAGGACTACCCCTGGGTAGAGGAGACATGTTTTTCACTTGCTTCTCATTGGCTTCAGAGAAGTGTTTTTACCGGCCTAGTAAGTATGTGTATTGAAAATTCCAACTGTAGAGGAACATTCTGTTGAGAACATGCTTAGCAAACCACGGCAGGTTAAGTCTAAGACGAAAATATCATTTAATGTTCCACCCCTNTGTCTGCTCTGGAATATCACATACAGATTTATGAGCTTATAAATGGAAAAGTTATTCCAACATGCTGTAGCACAGGTGGGCAGATGCTGTCACATGATTGCTAATGTAAGCAAGAGACTAAGAGCCGCTTAAGGGTTTAACAAATATTATTATTAATTTTGATCCAGCTAAATGGGTCTTCACTCTCTAAACGAGATGTAAATTTGGGTTTAGCCCCTCTTCCCCTTTTACCTCCAATTTCACAAAGACAAAAATGTGAGCTGAAATATGTGAGCAAACAATAAAAACATAAAATACGCAGTTTTGTCTTTTTCAAAGAGCCATCATCAAGAGCAGTATTCTCAGAAACTTGTACCCTTATCAGAAAAAGTCCTATTCATTTGCAGACATATTAGAAAAGCAAATTTGTTAGCTGTGGCACCAACTTCAAAATGTAGCTCAGCAAACTACACTTTAGGTGCCCCAGACACATGCTAAAGTTGAGGGCACAGATCTAAAGTGGAGANAGTCATGCCACAGTCCATGAGCTAAGAAGAATTTCATAATGAACATATGGGCCCTTTGAACTCAATCTATGAAATGTATTACACCAACAGTAGGAAGCCTCTTCTTTGCATTAGTAGAAGTATTCTGAAAAATGAAAGTCACTGCTGCATTATATTTTGATTTCCATCAATCCAAAAAGCATGCAACTTTACTTTCTGTCTTAAATGNTTTCATATATCTACAGTTTTGGTGTCTTAACTTGCAAAATTTAAAATATTAATTATCTGGCCATTTATCAGAAAGTCTTGCCAACTTTGATCTAGATAAATAGAGAAACACTTAAAGAGGTGTTAGACACAAACATCTTTCCATCTATATATAAGGAATCACACAGACCAAGCATGCTACTATTGTCTCCCCATGTAGCCAGAGAAATGACAATATGGTCATGATTACAAATTATGTTGAAAATCAACAGCTGCATGTATTTTTAAAATAGTTCCTTTCTCTCTCCAAATGATTTTTAAAAATTATAAAGCTTGATTTTAATTATAACAATTACCCACAGTTTAATTAATATATTGCTTAAAGATGTGTGGGTATCAAACCAAAGAGGGTGGGTTTCAAATAGCTTGATTGTCATAATTACAAGCAGTCTGTTTTCTCATTTATTTAATTGATTGTCATAGATTTCCAGATGAATTCACACCACTGGAAGAGAATTGAATGCATTTCTAAAAGAGGGAGAAAAAGAAATAATGGAGATGGGTCTATTTAGAAAAACAACATGTAACCCATGTGAGCAGGAAAATTTCCCTTGATAACATCTTCTTACCTCTTTGCTGGTTAAAATGAGCATTTTTAAATGAAAATGAAATGAATTTTAAAAGTATTATTGATTCAACACATCTGTAATAACAGTGACTCTACTGTGTCAGCTAGAATTATTTAAAACTCAAGGAACTTCCCATTTCACTCTTCTTATGGAATCTATTAGTTATATATTATGTCAATGATTTGTTAGGCCTCTTGTAATGACCTCAGTCCTCACCTGAAGAGAACATGGCATAACTGGTGATTTATTCTCTCTCTGAGATGTACTGCACAGTGTTTACTAAGTAGTGACCACTGGACATGGCAGGCCTGGAGGAGTTACATGCAGTTGGGGGAGGGGGACGGGGAGCTGGTGATGAAGACTTTTTCAAGGATGACCTCAGCAAGTATAAGGTGAGGGGGAGAAATGCACTAGAGAATTTCTGCCATTACAATATCTTAAAATGTGTTTAATCTTAACTGCAGCCCTGTGCGGTGGATGCTGCTATCTCCACTTGACAGATGGGGAAGCAGGCAGCAGAGAATTTTGTAATTTAAAGGGTGAATTCAGGCCTCTGGCTTTAAAGTCCATGTTCATTGCCAAAATGAAAAAAAGGTAAAATAAAAAAGAAAACAGGAAACAACAAAATAAAAATTTGAAGGTAACATTTAAGTAACATNTAAGTGGAAGATTTGNGAATGTTAAATCATTGATTTGATTTCGTCCAAGTCTAGTGAGCATGAATACGATCAAAAATCCATGACCCCACTCGCTTAGGTAAGCCCATTTCACNAGGAGGTTTAATAGAGCTTCTGGCCCTCAGAGCTCACACATTTCAGAAGAGCGAATGGACGATCTATAAGTTCAATTATATATTTTCCCTTGTGGAAGCAAAGGGTCCCCTGGAGAGACATCCATCATGAGCTAGCTCGTTAAGAAGACAAGCACTCTGCACTCTGGATCTGTCTGCACATCTGCCCTCTGCCTCAGACCACACTCAGATGGGCTCTCCTGTGTCTATTTTTGCCTCCCTTCTACTGGCTTCTGCAAATGTATGTTAGTTCACATTCCCTTTAGGAAAAAAACAGCTTTACAACTACAACCCTCAACCAAAGAAGCACCTGGGTTAGCCTGGAAGCATTGGACCTGTGATAAGACTTCTCTCCTGGGGGAGTACAGACCACAGGCAGCATGGGTGTGAAAACAACTGAAGAAGGGAGTGTGGGTTTCTCAGATTGCCCCATGCCTAGCTGCTGCCTGGAAATCTTCCTAAAATGATGAGTGGTTGTTCTGAGGTGCAACCCAACATTCTGACTTTCTTTTATNCTCAGACAATGCTGATGCCATTGGTGGATGATTCTGCAAAGCTAGATTCTACAAAGGAATACTACCACTACTCATTAAGCAGTCATTTGGGCCCTTATCAAAGTATATATATACCCTTTGTAACATTCACAAAGAAACAAAAACCTTGGAAAAAATTGAACATTGAAATCTTGAATCTCTAATCTATGTGATCCCAGCACTTGGGAGTTAAAAGCAGGAGTTCAAAACCAGCCTCAGCTGCATGGTCAGTTTGATATCAGCCTGAGCTGTATGAGACCCTGCCTTCAAGCAAAACAAAAACAAAACAAACACAGATAGTTTTAAGTCAGAAACTGATTCTCTCTCTCCCTCTCTCTCTCTTTCTCTCTCCCCCCCTCTCTCTCCCCTCTCTCTCCTCTGTGTGTGTGTGTGTGTGTGTTGGTTGTAGAGTTTTTCTAAGACCTGTTGAAGTAAGTTGAGGTTCTACAAGGAAACAATATACCCAAAAAGCAAAAGTAGGTGAAAGGAAAATGTCACACTATTATTTTGATGTTTGTTGTGGTTTAAACAGGAAATAATGAGCAAAAGTCTCATGTATTGAGGTCTTGGTCCCATGTTAATGGATCTAATCACTCANAGGTAAGTTAACTGATAAANTCATTTATTNNCTGATGGATTCATAACTTTATATCCTTTATAGCCTGATAATAGAAACCAAGCTGAAGGAATTGGGTACCTGGTCGGTATCTGGTATCCATGACCCCTTCCTGTCTACATTTTTGGTTTGTAGCCTCCACAAGGTAAGCAGCTCCACTCTGCCACGCCTTTCCACCATGAATTTCTGCTTCTTCAAGGCTCAAAAACAAGAGTTGACTGCCCATGCTCTTAAACTTCTGAAACTGTTAGCCCAAATAAGTCTTTTCTCCCTTTGAACTGTTTTCCTTAGGTATTTACCACACCAACAAAACAGCTGACTAAAGTTATCTAGTGGCCAGTAACCAATATAAGAGACTATATTAAAACTAGTTTGAAAACAAAATAGAGACTCATGACCTACCAACCAGGTGAATAAGGGCTAATAGCTTTGCCTTCCCAACAGCTACCACTTACCAAGACCAAGAGGAGGCACACTGAACAGCACAGAGAATAGATGGAGGAGGAGAAACACTTCTACCTGGGCTACAGGACNCCTGACTCCAGAGCATGGAGTAACAGGAAGCTGAAAGGAAAATAGTGGAGAAGGCCACAAAAGTCCATTGTATGTCAACAAATATTAACCAGCCCCACACATACCACAGAAGATGCCAAATTGTTCCCCAGGAAT
>LZPO01035295.1:0-30387 GCA_001675575.1 Neotoma lepida
TCAATTGAGTCTGCTCCAAGATATAAACTTTCAATGTTGAAAGGTGAAGAGAAGATTCTCAGGGGTGCAGAAGAGGAGAAATAACACATATGGGTGCCTCAGATCTACTGAGGACGGTCCTCTGAGCAGGAATCATCAGGGCTAGGAGAGAGTGGAATGTGATTTTTATAGCACTATGGGGGAAAACCTCCCAATTGAGAATATTGTACCCAGCAAAGCTATCCTTTAGAAATAGAGNAGAGGTAAAGACATTGCCAAACAAAAATTAGGAGACTATAAACCAACCATACCTGTTGTACATGAAGAACTAGAAGGAATTCTAAGACTGAATGTTCCATTGATGAACAAGAAAATGCTGAAAGATATAAAACTCCTAGANAAGAATAATTATGAAAATTTGTGAATGTTCTATCATGTCTTTAAGATGAAGACTAAATAACAAAAATAATAGTAACTATACTAGTTAGATTAATTAATATGGATGTGGTTAAGATGTGGTCACTACAGAAATATACAGAATGGAGCACAGAAAGGTCAAAATGAAGGAGATGAGAAAGAGGAATAACAAAAAGCCACTGCTTGCTTACTTGCTCCTAATAACTGTGGTAAATTGCTATTGGTTAAAAATAGCCTGTCAATCCACATGGCATGATAACCCTAGTGCAACAGTGGCACACATACATTGGCAGTAACAAANAGGTTTCTAATTTGACTTAGGACCCAATCAACAAGAGAAAAACCATGCCTGGTACTGGAAACCTAGCCAACTACCCAGGGCTGGCAAAGCCATGGATCTTAGAGAAGAATACATAACCATCATCTTACTAAACTAGTGTATCTCTAACTATATTCTAAATATTCATCCTTAAACTCACAGATAAGTGTAGTACTCACTGCTCATCAAGAAAACTTTTCTTTGCAACAGACAGAGACTATTACACAAAACCACAAACAATCAAAATGCAGAGTTGTGGTGCCAGTCCCAATAGATACATCTACAAAACACTCCCCCACCTAAGGCTCAAGGATCATTGTGGAAGGTAGGGCAGAAATATTGTGAGAGCCTGAGGATCAGGGAGTTTGCTGGTAGACTGTCTTCTAGTAATGTCAGAAGCTGCACCTATAAAGTTTCACCAACAGTACTGTCTAAACATGAGCTGAACATGAAAACAACAATAGGCACACAAAAGTACATAGGGGAAAGACCACAATGCCTCAACCCGACAAAAAGAACTATAGGCAACTAAAAAATGCTGAGAGTAGGAAAACCATTTTCCCAAGGGAAGAGCACATCAATTGTTTAGCCAATACCAATGTTCAGGCCTGAAAACATCCGTTCAAGTAACATTTTAAGTACTGAGCAGGTGATATTTAGGGATACACATACATATACACGTGTAAAAATAATTAATGAGAAATGAATCCATGAATTTGAAAGAGAGCTGGAGACAGATATATGGGAGGGTTTAGAGGAAGGAAAGGGAAGGGAGGAATGATGTAATTATTTTATAACCTCAAAAATAAAAGAAACACTTTAATAAATAAATAAATAAATAAATAAATAAAGCCTATTAAAAATAGTATGGTGGAACATGTTTTAATCCCAGCACTATGGAGACAGAAGCAGAGGGAGCTCTGTGTTAGGGGCTAGTCAAGGTTACATAGTGAGACACTGTCTCAAAAGAACACAATTTAAACAAAATAGCCTGTTATGAAAGTCTCATTTGATATCTCATAACAAGATATCAAAAATTCATGATAGACAAATCTAAAAAATAATCAAGGAATCAAAACACAATGCTGGATGGGAGTATATCTCAGTGGTAGAGCAATTGACCATAAAATATGCGGTCAGCGTAAATAANCACAAGGAATGGTGTAGGAGAGTGTGAAAGAGAGAAAAGAAACTATGAGAAGACTGGAAAACGACTTGCAAGATGGCTCTGGTGTGATTCGCACCCTAACTGTTAGTGGATCAAGTTCTCCAATTAAAAGACATAGAGTGGATGAATAGGCTGGAAATCAAAAGCGAGACCTAACTATCTGCTGCAGATAAGAAACTCATTCATCTTCAGGGACACAACATGAATGAAAGTGAGAGGATGGGATAAAACATTTCATAGAAATGGAGTCCAGAAGAAAGCATCCTAGATGTACCTACGTCTCATAAAATCGACTTATGATCAAATACAGTACAAAGAGATAGAGAAAATGATTCTATAGAACAATAGAGAGATCAACTGAGCAAAAACAAATTGAAATTCTAATTGCATTTAGTATTGGAGCATCTAAGTATGTAAGGCAACTATTAATAAGCATGAAGAGAAAGACAAATTAGTTTGTACAACAGGAGTAGGTGACTTTAATACCTCACTTTCAGCAAGGGACATATCATGCAAAGAGAAAATCATTAAAGAAACTGCNGAGTTAAAGTACACCCTCCACCAAGCANCCTAACAGGCAGCTACAGAATAGTCTATNTAGTAGCTACAGATATGTCTTCTCATCAGCACATGGAGCNTTCCACAGAATAAACTATATGGTCAATGACAAGAAAGTCTCAAAGATTTATATAATGGAAATCAAATCAAGTATGTCTTCTGGAAGCTAAGCAGTGAAACTAAAAATCTGTAGCCTCCAAAAGGGGGANAAACTTTTGAAAGTATACAAATAACGTGGAAATGAAACCAACTATTGGACCAACAGTGGATCAAAGAAGGAAAAGGANTAAANGATTGCTCCAAGCAAATGAAACTGGATGCACAGTCTACCAGACTCCCCGGAACCTGAGAAAGTAGCCCCNAAGGGGACATATATACTCAGCAGTGCTTGCAAAGAAATCAGATTGATCTCAAANGACAACCCATCACAGGGACAAACCCAATTCAAAATTGCTGGGAAAGTAGGCATGATAACAATCAGAGCAGAAGTTAATGGAATCCAGATGAAAAAGTAATTCTAAAGATCAATGAGNTGGAGAGCTGATTGTTCATAAAGATCAAAGTCATAACTGATAAGCCCTCAGCTAAGAGAGGTAAGAAGAAATGGGAGAAAACATACATGAAGTCAGAGGTAAAACGAAAGGCCTTGAAGCACTACAGAAATGAAGGGGACTCGAGAAATTACTGTCAATAACTAGATTCCAACAAGTTTTATAGCTTAGAAAACTGNAACAAATTCCTGGACACACACACCTTTTAGGATCAATCAGGAGGAAACAGCAAACTTCGTGGACTAATAGTAAATGAGATTGAATCAGTAACAAAAACAGTCTCCCACCAAGGACCAATGCAGGGCAGATGGCTTCACTCCTCTACCACCAAGCATTTCAAACACAAGCTAACACCATTTTTTTATTTGTGTGGGAAATCTTGAAAACTACAAGAGCAATATTACCCTAACACCAAAACCAGAGAAAGACTCAAGCTACTGGGAGGGANGTATCTGTGATAAATATAACTACAAAATTCTCAACAAAATGCCAGCAAATCAAACCCATGCTGGTGACTTTANCNTGATGAGGGGTGACTCATCCCAGGGTTGCAAAAATGATTCAGTGTACAAATCAGCAGTAAGATAAAGCTAAATGCTTTCCTATTAAAGTCTGGAACAAGACAAGGTTGGCCATTTTCACCTATTCTGTTCCCCGGACTCCAAGAGTCCTAGTCAAACAAAAAAATCAGGCGNGAGAAAGAAACANAGCAATATGAACTGGCAAAAAAAGTCATGTTGTCGGTTTGACATCATATTTGACACTATAAATGGAAAACCCCCAAAACAATGAGCAAGCAAACAAAGCCTCTCATAATTAATAAGCGAATTCTGAGGAGTTGCAGGATATGATAAACATGCAAACATCAGCTATACTGCTACACACCAACAATGAATGGTCTAGATAGTTTGCTTTCTATTGCTGTGAAAAACACCATGACTAAAAGCAAACTGAGGAGGAAAGGGTTTATTTGGCTAACACTTCCAGGTCACAATCCATCACTGGGGAAAGTTGAGGGAGGAACTATGGAGGAATGCTGTTTCCTGGCTAATTTCCAGCCTATCTTTCTTGTATAGAGCAGTCAGAGAGAGAGAGAGAGAGAGAGAGAGAGAGAGAGGCGAGGGGAGAGAGAAGGAGGGAGGAAAGGAGAGATGGAAGGAGAGAGGTGTCATGCATGGTGATGCATACCTGTAATCCCATCATGTAGGAGGTGGAGGCAGGAGGTCTAGCAATTCAGAGTCATCCACAAATACATAGTACTTAGAGGCCAGCCTAGACATATGTCGGTTTTAATGACAGTATCATGGTGTTTTGATTACTAAAACGTGTGTGTGTGTGTGTGTGTGTGTGTGTGTGTGTGCATGTGTGTGTGTGTTTTGAGATAGCAGAACATGTAGTCTAGGCTGGCCTCTAAGTACTGTAAGGCAGAATACAAATCCAAAGGTAATCATAGGAATCTGTAGCATAAATGACTGTCAGTAACAATGCTAAGAACAGTCTATAGAAAAAGCATGTTCTTTATTTCTTTTCTTTTAATTCACAGCACTAGATAACTGTAAATACAAGTGTGGAAGAATAAAATTAGACTTCTTACTCTCACNAATTACAAAAATAAAATCACAACGTATGGAAATTTAGATATAAGATCCAGAACTCTGAAACTCTACAGAGGAAATGTTTCTTAGCATTGCATTTCTGGGGAAAGGCCCTAAAATCAACAGAATGAAGACACAACCTGCAGGAAGGAGAAAATATTTGCAAACAATANAGATGACAAGGAGTTAATGCTCAGATTCCATACAAAACTCAAAAAACTCAACAGTTAAAAAAAAAATAACCCGCTTAAGATGAGTAACCCTTAAACAGACATTACTCAGAAGAAGATGTATAAAGTTCACCAGGAATATGAAGAAACAGTCAACAGTGTTGATCCTCGGGGAAATATGAGGCAATATCACAGTGTAATAGCATCTCATTCCTGCTACAGTNGGTTATCATTAGAAAAATGAAAGACAGTGGGCATGGATGTGGAGGAAAGAGAGCCTCTGAATGCCTTTCCTGGAGATGTAAATTAATATAGCCGCTATAGAAAATCCTCAACAAATTACAAAGAAAATCACAGTATGACCCAACAATACAACTGCACATGCGGGGAAAAGAGACAACTGCNCCCTCATGTTAACAGCAACATTATTCACAATAACCATGAAATGGAAACAAATATGATTTTCATTTTCACCTTGAAAGTATTATCCTTTAGACAATTTTCTCTAGCAAGAAGTAAAATATGATTGTCCATTTGGGAATTGATGGGAAATACAACCATTTTACAACTTATTAATGGTTGTGAANNTTGCCACTTCCTGGTAGAAACAGACCATCCTTCAAAAGTAAGACAGTGACAGGGCTGTAGACNTCTTGTTGACTCTGGGTAGTAGTAAACAGAGTGAATGAAGCTCCACAGAGTTGAACCTGGGGTCCATGAAGAGANGGAGGTGACCAATCCTACAGCTCCATTCTTGTACTGTTTGTTACCTGCTGTATTAAGTGCCACATTTACTCTAAACTGTGATAAATATCAAGTCTTNTTTTACAGACATAAAGAATCTTGNGATAAGAAAAAAATCAACGTTCATTTTTTCAGTTCTGACTGTCATCTGTGTAGGTATCAAGTCATGACTCTACTTTGAGACATCAGATCATCCTGTTAGACCCTAACACAACTAGGCTTTGTGCAAATCATGTATCCCTTCTGAACTTANCAAAGATGTTAAGTATGGAGTGGAAATCCTCACTCCAAACTCTCAGTTTTTATAATGCATGTTTGCAATCACATAGATACATGGGGAAATGCTACAAGTGGCCAAGCAAATNAAAATAAAGCATCTGCACATGCNGGAACAGTGATGGTTTCCAGAGGCAGGGCTAAGCCTAGTGAACTGTACCTCTTGACTATAGTAGAAGCAAAGGGAGATATTTCCAAAATTCACTTGCAAAATCTTTGGAAACTGACTAAGCACGTTGGCTCACAATAANGAATACATTTGCCGTCCAGAATAACTTAGAATGCAAAATCTCAGCNAACACTGTAGCTAGCTAAATAACAAGTCCAAATAAATACGTTAATAAAAATGACTTTAAGCATCTATGGAATGAAGTTCTTAAAAATGAAAATCGATACAGGAAAATTAAACAAACTATTTCATCTTAAAAGTAGTAATCTGCACTGTAAGTCCCAAGTTATAAATCCAACCAAGTAGCAGCAGGGAGAAGGGGAAGAAAGTCTCCTAAGAACTTGAGGCCTGGGCTGGCTGACAAGATGGCCCAGAGAGCAAAGGCAATGGCTTCCAAGTCTGAAGATCTGAGTTCAATCCCGGGAATCCACAGGATGGAGGGAGAGGACTGCTCTCACAAGTTGTCCTCCAACCTCCCTGTGCATGTAATGGCATGCAGTGACACNTGCATGAGCAAAGACACACAGAAAAACAAAAATAACAAATAAACACAGTGTTAAATGAACTCTGTCTTACTGGTCCAAGTACTGGAGAGGCTGAGTCTGGTGCTTTCCTCCAGCTCCAGAGTCATTGATCAGTCTGGGCAACATAATGAGTTCTTCTCCAAAGGAGGAAGGGAGGAGAGGAGATGGGAAGAGAGAGGATGGAAGGGAAAAGAAGAGAATGAAAAGGAGACAGCATGGNAGGGAAGGGAAGAGGAGCTGAAGAAAATAGGGAAGAAGGGATCAAGTGTATGTACTTTTACTTTTCACGCAAAAAGGAATAAAGAATTAAGGATGAATTTTCTGGAACAGACTGTAGAAATTCCAAAATATCGGGGAAAAAAGAAACGCTATGTAAAAATAAAATTNTGAGATCAAGCAGATACTACAAAATAATAAAAAAAAATCAGGCCAGACAGTTATAGATACAAATATAAAATTATATATAAAACAGCAAACACACATAAAAGATAACAGATTTAAGTTCATGTCTAGTCTAGCAAAATACTTACGAAAGAAGCTATTTTCAAAGTCCTAGATTTCTGACTGAGAGCTATGCGAATCTCTTGGTCTCTGCTACTAGCAGCTTCTCAGAGGCTGTTACACACAGTGAGTCAACTAACTAATAAGCAGTTTCATATCTGAGGATTTCTAGAGTGAAACCAAAACAAGAAAATAGAGAAAGTAAAAACCCCATGTGCAAAAATGGTATATCAAGAAAATTATATTTGTACATATAGTTTGAAATTGAAAAGTTCCTTGAGAAATGGAGCTTGCACACTTAGGACATTTAGAGTGTGGCACAGGCTGAGCATCCTAAAAACAAAAGTAATAATACTTCAATTAGACAGACCTTGGAAGGCACAGCTCAGAGCCACTGACCTCTGCATGAAACACTGATCCTCAGATGAAAAGAGAAGTAGGAATTGTTCTCAAAACTAAGAAGTTCCAGGTGTTTCTTAATCACTCATTCAAGGATAAAACATATTCATAAATCAATGTTATTATTTGTTTTTTTTTGTTATCAAAGCTTAACAGCTTTGCTGACAAAAAATTGATTCTAGTCTGTTTAGTTGTCAACCTCGTATTTTCAAGAGACATTGTTTACCCAGCAGCAATCATTTGAAAATACTGTGATGTTCTTTTTTGAGAGAGAGAGAGAGAGAGAGAGAGAGAGAGAGAGAGAGAGCAATCGTGTACATTGTCAACCGACTGGACTTGGGCTCATCTGGAATGAGATGGAGACAATGGTTCTCACTATATGAATCACAAGTGTATGTGCTGTCCATCAATCACGATTCTCTGACAGCTTCTGCCTGCAACCCACTCTTGATGCCTATCAGGCAACACTGGAAGCACTTTCTAAGAGGAATGGACCCAGTGCCATTTCCAGGACTGTGATTATTGTGGCAGTGAACACAGACCAGCAATGATTTTGCTGCCATAGCTTCCTTCAACACAGTGAAGGAAAGCTTTCAGGAATGCCTGGCTAATGTTCACCAAGATGGCCTACATGGTCACCTCTAGGCTTTGTTCACGGCTTGTATTCTCTGCTAAGAGGTATACTATCTTTCCTCCTCTCTAAGCATAGAAAACTGGGTTTCTCAAAGTCAAGCAAGCTTGCAAAGCCCAAGTCAGCACCAAAAAAAAAAAAAAAAAAAAAAAAACCATCATGCATCTATCTGACCAAAACTCCCCAAGAGTGCCTGGCCAGGCTCTTCTTCTCTTTTTGGTATTTATTAGTATAATAGTTTAGATTGTTTTCAGAATGTGGTCTTAAAGTGAGGAAGGCTTTGATGGTGCTCAGATTGGTGACCCTTTTAGCAAACACATGAAGACATTTTGGGGCTATAGAATTTTAGAACTGAGTGTAGATTTTCAAGACTAGTCCACTCCCCTTATTTTACCAAAGACAATCATGGGCCAGAAAATACAAGACTTTCCCATAGCTGCCTAATCAGCCGAAGGAGAGGAGGTGTTCCTAGGAGCCCCCCTGCATCCCTTTTCTGTGAGAGTTGATGATCTGTCACTAAGAGCATTCAGCCATGCACAAAAATCTTAGAACATTTGGGAGCTACACAATTTTGCGTGCCATCCAAACACTTATTTTTATAGACAAGGTAACAAGCATTTGATTCCATCTTTCTGTTCATTCTTCATCTGCACTGGCAGTGGAGTACCTAGCTGACTGTAACATGTAAGTCTTCAGGTCCCAGAAAAATTACCATTTCAGTAATTACTAATATAACTTTTCTCTCAAATATGAGAAAGTTCCTTCTGCACAAAAAATAAACAACAA
The DNA here is from genome assembly GCA_001675575.1 of Neotoma lepida. NCBI lineage: Eukaryota > Metazoa > Chordata > Mammalia > Rodentia > Cricetidae > Neotoma > Neotoma lepida. The sequence goes on from LZPO01035295.1 coordinate 8,788, forward strand.
AGCCATCCTATGTAAGAGATGCAGGAATATGCTGTAATTGTCTTTCCAGGGAAATTTTATCTTATTGATACATAAGGAAAACAGAAATTGCTATCTGAAAGCAAATCAAGCTGTAGAATCATTCCTTCCAAAATCAAAGCAATTTTTANTAAAAGCATACACATTAACTGAATGCTCATGGGTTTTCCTTATGAAAGAGTTCACTAATGCAAATTTCAATCTCCATGTGATCATAAGGAGATGGAAATTCGCAAAAAGGATGTACTTATTTGTTAATAATAATGTCAGAAGAAATTAGAAAGGTGTTCTGTTAGCTTCCTGGTGGCTACTTCATCCAGGGTGTGGTCTCCAGACCCAGTTGCTAGTGTCAGAACGTAGGCACATGAAGCAGGCTTGCCTTCTGAAAACACACCCAGGCAAGGGGAATTGTTCATGCTCTTCGTGAAATAAGACTTCCCTTGTACCGAACTTCAAGCACTAAACAAGATTTATTAAAACCCCTAATGTCCCCCTGGTGGCTCATGAAGTATGAGGCTCTTGGTTACAGTTCTGTCTCTGCCATTTTGGACAAGACATTTAACTTCGGGTTTATTTTTATTGCTTTCTGAAGTCACTTTGTCTGTAGCATGGAGAAAAATATTGCTAACATTTTTCAAATAATTTTTGTGGGAATAAAATTTGACAATACTTATGAAAGTACTCTATAACACATAGAACACAAAACTGTCCACTTTGAGCCTCTATATCCAAATGGAAGAGGTATTAATTGGCAAAACCTACATACAATAATTCTAATTGGAAGCAGGAGCCCTCCACACATGTCATGCCTTTGATTTAACAACACTACCTCTGTGAATTTGCTCTAGGGAAATAACTAATAGTGTGATAAGAAATGTACATACAAGATCCTTAAAAACAAACTATTGATAATAAATAGCAAAAGCAAAGAAGCCAGTTAACAACATAAATTAACACAGAAAAAGATTGATTAAATCTAGCTGGTCTATCTTTGTATCTTTGAAAATTTGTTATACTAACAAATGCATATAATAATACTAAGTGGAGAAACAAGACAGAAAACCATGTATATTTAAGATTTAAACACTACAGTTATAAGTAGTTGTGTGATTATGTGTGTGGTTATGAAAGTGGAGGCAAGGTCTACCTAATCACCCCAGGTAGTGGAATTATGGGTAATTTTCATCTCCTTTGTTACTTTTACGTCTTGTCTTTCTAAAATTGACTTTCCTTGTTAGAGTCATAATGAAACTGTTAGTAAAAATCAATGATGACCAAGCCTTCAGAGGCATCATCTGCAGGTACACTCAGAACTACCATGAGTAGAGGCTAACAAATCACCAAGCCCTGTACCACCCTTTTTTAGACATGCTGTGGGGTAACTTGCCATTTCTATGGTCAGACTGAAAAAAAAAATGTCTTATCTTAAATATTTTGCCCAAAGACATAGATTGTGAAATGGTGAACACTTTGTTGACATTCTGGTCTGTGTGATTTCATAGTGCACATGTGTAATTGCTATCTCTCCACAAATAGTAAAATAATAGAGGGTAATTAACACATTCCTTTCAATCACAAAGAATGAAGACAATGTATGGAGGAGATTACATAATCCTTTTCTCCAAACTCTGTGGTCATATAGGAAAAATACACAAATAACCTATACCATATATATCTGTATTTATAAAAAATGTAAATACATTCTCTAGTTTCAATATATAATACAGTATATTATGTATGCTAGATGTAATATATCATGTATTTTACATAAAATATGCTGAATATATGTAGATATTTATAACATGCTCTCAGATGGTGTTTTGTCTTCATATGTACTCTATAAAATGTAAATAGGTGTAGCAGTTATTACACTGAAAAAATAAATGTTACAATCAGGCAGATATAAACTTTCAGGTTGACTGTCATTTTTCAGGGGGTAAGATTGAGTGGTTGCTTCACCTCACTCTTAAAAGCTTCAGTAGTGGTAACAAGAATTATAAGGCATGATCCTCATGAGTGCAGGAGTACTAAATGAATCAATGGGTCATTTCAGAAACAAACTGATGTAGTAGTACTGAGGATCCTTGTTTAAAGTTGAGAAGGATTTCTGTATCCCTTTCTGGTTGAAGGTTTTCATACAATAGGTTTCTATTGTGATAAATGCATTGTCAGGGTCCCATGCAGAGTATTCTGTCTTCTCCCCTAAATTACTCCAAAACTCAGTGGTAAGTGGAAAAGGTAGGGTCTGGAACAACAGTATAACCCCATATGACTAATGCCTATTCAATCTCTGTACTGTGGATTGGGTCTCAACTGATGACACTTAGTGGATCGGGTGACAATGTGGTCTAGGAGCACAGCCAGTGTTATAAGGAGTTAGTGCAGACCTGAGAGCTATGAGAGGCTGAGACTGCTTCCAAGATTGGTGCTGTGATCTCTGAGACCCAGAGAAGGGCCAGGTGGCATGTGCCACCTCTAAGACTGTTCACTGGAGTTGACAAGGCAGCTACTGAGCTCAGGTCCACAGAAACTCTCCACTATCCACCCACTTCTACAGGACTCTTGTACTGTGGATGGGTAAAAGTTACTAGATGGCACAGNGGAGAAGCGGAGCCCAAATTCTAAGGTCCATTTACCCACAAGTCATTTCCCCAGCACTACCATGGAGCCATTATTCCAATGAACCCAGTGTCTTAAAAATGTAGATAAGTGAGTGTAATTATTTAGGAACCAGAGGAACCAGAATCACACTTCTTGAAGAATATTGTTCATTAGTATATGCTCATGGATTTATGATAGGAAACTCGTGCACCTAGCAAGGAGTGTACCTAGCACAAATGAGTAAATAATCTATAGAATTAAGTGCTTTGGGATAAATAAGATTTATCTTTATGAGATATTTTATTTTACTTATTATTATTATTTGTGTGTGTATGCATGCTTGCGCACTCCACAGTGCACAAATGGATGTCAGAAGACAATCTACCAGAGTCGGAGCACACCTTCCACTATGGCTTCCAGGGTTTGAACTCAGGTCTTAGCCCTGTCCACATTTTCATATTGCTTCATGTACTTAGTCTTTGAATTTACCAATTTACCAAATTTACCAATTCGGTCAGGGCCTAACCTGGACTAATGAAATAAATAAAATTGTTTTTACTTTTCCTAATTTTTCTTTTATCATCTCACTATTCAGACATGAGTTCTGACCAGCTCTGGCTTTTTTCTTGTTTGTTTCTGTGAGTGGTCAGTCTTTCCAGATAAGCCACATGCTTCTTATCTCAAATGGTGGACTTACCTCCTGAGCNCACAAAGAAGGGTCTCAGCAAAAACTAAAGAGGTTGGCTGCACACTTGATGTCGCTTGATTTCCATGCTTGCAAACAAACTTGTTCATGGATTCTCGGCCACTCTCCAGGTGTTTCTAAATAGTTACATCACTAGAAGCTGATAAATTAAGAGTAAGAGTGTGATGATAAAGACAGAAGAAAATAAAGAACCAGAAAGTGCACAGTAGAAATTGTAGAAAACAGTTGATGAGCACTGGGCCCTGGGTGAGTCCTGCCCTGTCAAACGCATTAGTAAGCTGCTGTGTAAAGAAGAAACAGCACCATTAGAGGTGGCTTCAGTGAGCAGGTGCTTTAGATTTCATTCTCTGAGAGCATCTCCCCTCATGCTGTCTGTCACTCTACCCTCACCTAAACTCACAAGCAGAGAGACAGTTGGTGGCATGGCTTTGCCTAGCATGTATCTCTTCATACATTGATCACCTCCTAAGTTTAGCTCATTTTCAGTTTACAGCTATTGACTCAACATACAGCTCTCATCTCAAAAAGAATAAGATGATTTATTCTGGAGCCAAATATGAGTGATCACAGCCCAGGAAATAGAGTTCAGTTACTCCAAATATCATGCCCCAACATGGGAACAGATTAAGGAAATTTTGATAACTATGTTTCAAATACATTTAGTGAGAACATCAGGTAGAACATCCCACAGCATGGGAAATTCTCTGGCATAGTTTTCAGATGCTACCTGATAACATACTTAGCTTTGGGGTTGGTGGAAGCCAGAGGTCTATTAGTACATCCCAGCAGCTCTCAAATGATAGTCCCACGGATATTACATCAGACATGGAGGTAGGCAATGGATGGCTATTTAGAGGATTAAAGCATAAGATAATCAGGGGCCTGCAACATTCCAACCCTCCAAAGTCATAATGCTCCAATTGGTCAGCCAGTCATGCAGACTCTTCACACAGGTGTGATTTTTTTCCTGAGAACTAGAAGTCTGAAAGAGAAATTCTTTTCTAAAAACTTGTATTTTATATGACTAATTTTGGTCAATTAAATTGAATGACTTGATAGTGGAAAGTAATGTAGATCTTGAAATTCTAGAGTCAGGAAGCCATGAAGACATCCAGTTAGCAGGGAAAATGAAGCCCCCCTCAACAAGGGCAGTCACAAGCTTGTGCCCTCAGATACGCTATCATTTCTTGCTAAACTTTGTCTTGCTGCCTAAGAGAACTGTTCAAAAACACAGCAAAAAGTTTTTTTATTTTTTGTCTGTAAGTACGAAATCTTTTGTATTTGACAGCTCATGATTTCTTTAAAAAACAAAACAAAACAAAAGCAAAAACAAACCATGGGGAAAACCTGACTTCCCAAACTGACTTTTATGACTATTCAGCTGGACTCTGCAAAGAGAAAAGGTACATGTTCTCACTTTTCCCCAAAGAATCCTCCAACTGCTATTACTACCCCTCAGGTCTCCTTCATAGGAGTGGGGCGGGGCAGGGCAGGGCGGGGCGGGGCCGAGTGGGGCGGGGCGGGAAGCTCAGCTAGAACCGCCTTGAGTGCAGTTCTCACTAGCTGACTGCAGCTGCAGTGCACAGCCCCATAGGAGCATGGAGAACACAGTCAGCGCTTGCCCAGAAACTCCCAACTCCTTCCTAGAGTTCCGGGAAAACCAAACAGAATCATAGCTAGAGTGTTTGTGTGTCCAGATGAACACCGGATGGGGAAGCTGTACAAAAGCCACAGACTGACCCCATGTCACGCCTGCTCATTCGAAACATGGCTAGTCCACGTGGACATCCTGGAAGCATAGAGAGAAATGTTGGTTCTACCAGGCTAAGCAACATTATTTCATTAAGGCTTTTTACAAATACTGTAAAGCATTCTGACCAATGTAATAGTGTAAGAAACTACTGGTTAAGTTTCTAAACAGAGAAGTCATGCACTAAGTGGAAAGGATCAAAACAGCAGAGGGGCCCCAGCTTTTAGTCCATGTTTCACAAGTATATGGGTCACGGAAGCAGGAGGGGGCCCTCTTTGGGGACGGAAGAAGAAGAGTAAGAAGGGGAGGGTCATGCTAAGAGTAGTGGGGTGTTGAAGAAGGATGCATAGTGATATGTGAGTATTAAAAATGTCATAGTGAGTGCCGGGCGTGGTGGTGCACGCCTTTAATCCAGGCACTCGGGAGGCAGAGACAGGTGGATCTCTGTGAGTTCGAGGCCAGCCTGGCCTACAAAGCAAGTTCTAGGACAGCCAGGGCTGTTACACAGAGAAACTCTGTCTCAAAAAAAAAAAAAAAAAAAGTGATAGTGAAACTAATTTCTTTGTTTGATAACCAAATAATAATAATGGTAATAATAATAATTTCAAAACAAGCCTAACATTTCCCAATTCCCTTAACGCCTTCAGTGTGTCTGAGAGAACAACACTTATGCAGTTAAAAAAATAAATAAATAAAATAAAAAAATAAATAAATAAAATAAAAAAAACAGCTTAGCCTTTCTCAAGAGTTCCTCTCCTTGGACTCTCATTAGTTGACTTAGAGCAAAAAAGCAATTTTCAGTGGAAAAAATAAACTTATAAAACAATTGTTCCATCATCATAACTTGCTCAGTCCATCAGAACCGTATTACTAGTATTATTCTAGAAGTGTGTCTTAGATAATATCTGACTAATGCCGTTCTTTTTATTGAAGCACAGAGCGCTGATTATAATATACAGATTTCCAAACCTTCTAGGTAATTACAGGCCTGTACAGCAAACTTGGTGCTTTATCCTCGCCAAAGGAAGTTTCATTATCCCGGTATTATCTTGCACACAGAAAGAATTTCCTGAAGGTGACCTTTTTATAGGTGGTAACCATGGTAACAGATTTCCAGCCGCTAACACTCTGACACTACCGGTGCACTGCAAATGTTAGAGGGATGCCACGGATTGATGTTTTGGGTTGCCCTCGAGAGACACAGCTGCATAAATGCTTACCAATTTGAGAGTAAAATTTTAAAAGAAATTTAAAGCCACGTTTTCTGTTCCCTTGTTAATCGGAAAGAGGATTTTTTTTTTATTCTAAGACCTTGTTAATACACACAGAGACTGTAAGAGTAAAAATAAAAGATGGAAGAAAATTTATTCCTTACATTATTTTTAAATAGGATATTCAATGGATCAGGTAGTGAGAGACAAGCACCCCTTTGGGTCGATTCTTTGCTTGAAAGTACTGCTGGAGCCTTGAGGAGCCATAACGGATGAATCTGCTCGTTGACAGGCTTGGTGGAGTAATTCAAGAAACTGTGGCTTCAGCACTTAATTCCAAACGAATTAGGAAACTTTCTAGATAAGTAGGGAAGTTGGAAGGCAGATCTACCAATTCAAAGGCATCCAAGACAACATCAAAAAGATGAGTTAGGACAAAAAATTCTGGCTCTCCATGAGTGAGGGACACACGTTGGTAGGGAGGTGGTCAGTCTCTGATTGCCCTTTCAATGGGGTTGACTTGAGTGGCTTTTTTCTTACTTTAGAAACTAATTCATATGTTTTAATATGCAAGTTTATTTCTAGCCCAATTTTATAAGAAACTCCTCACTTCTTTTGCAGGAAACATTCACTAATAATGCTATGTGTTAACGGCGCATTCAGGTTTTCTCTTAATAATGCTATTGTTCTTAATTTCTGATACTTTCTTTTGTCCCTCCTTTGGGTGTTCAGGTTCTATTTTAACTAATATATTTATCTGCACAATTTCATCATTTCTGGCCTCAAAAAATTCTTATATCGTTAATGAATTTACAGCTTGCTAATTGAACCATTGATTACATGGGACTGGACCCTGTGTCAGTTCTCTCTTGCACTCCAGCTTGGCTATTCTTGTCCAAGAATTGCTTCATAAAACTAGATTCATCTAGAATACTATCTGAAATGAAGAAAAACACAAAAACACATGTGCACACTCTATAATTTGTGAAGTGTTGCCTTACAGGCAAGATGGCCTATTGTAAGATACCTTTTCAATTTTTAATTATCTCAAAAGTTGGAAAGAAGAAATCACACTGATTAGAGAACTTGGCACCAGCAGAGCAGGAAAAAAAATGTAATCTAAGAAACAAAAAATTCAATAAAATTAACAAACCTCTAGGAAACATAAGAAAGGGGATAAAATGTGGATGGTCAGTCAGATGTCTCAGTAGATCCAGGACATATCAAAGGGACCACAAGGAAAGCAGCTGACAATGTCACCACAGAAACTTGACATCTTAGACACCACAGGACATTTCATGAAAAGTACAAACTACTCCCACTTGGTCAGTGAGAAAGAGTATCTGGTACCTCCCCTGTAACAATTAAGAAAATTTAGTTTATAATTTTTAAATACTTTTTTCTTTGGTAAGAGCTTAGATTTATTTTTAACACATCATTAAATAAGCTGCCAAAATATATAGTGACATCTGTAATGACAGTAGCCTAGCAAAAAGGAAAACACAAGACTCTTTCTGAAATGCAAATTAGGAATCATTGTATCTTTCCTGGAGAGTGGAAGGTCATAAAACGATGTCTACAACTTCTTAAAGTTATATGGATTTACAAATGTATTTAACTATATTTAAACATAAACTCTTCAACTTTTAATACAAACTGTGATCCACAGATTTTTTTTCCCAGTCTATTGACCAACTCAAGTCAAATGGCCTGTGCACTACCAAGAACAAAGAATTTGTTTAATAAGACAAAGAATTTTGTTCAACAAGAAATTCCATTTGTCAAATATGACATGGAAATCATGCAAGCCATATAAGTAATTTCAGTACACTTAATATGACAATATGTAAAAACAATNTACATTTCAATAAAATCAGATCCTAGAAGTTAGACATTGAAAATAATGAATTTGTAATTTTTGAAGATGTATCATTTTGCAGAGGAGGACCAAGATATATATTTCTTGATAATATTGTTGTTTATAGAGCATTATACATGCTTATACAATAATAAATGCATTTAAGAAAATATAAATAATGTGTATAAAATTCAGGAANTATGAACCAAAACGGACTGCTATGAATTCTGAGTAATCTTTCAGATTGCCTCCAGAGGCAAAACTATTNTGAATCTAGTGTTTGTTATTTCACCATTGTTATTTCACCATTTTAGAGAAATTGCACACATATGTACTTATGAAAACAATATTTACACTCATTTACCCTTTTGCNTTATAAAAAAATACCATGACACTTTCACTTTTTCTCTCAGCCTTGTCTTTGAGATGGTCTTTATTTGTGAGAGTAGTTTTGTTCCATCCATTTTTGTTATATTTTATGTATGTACCCTAAGTTTTTAATTTTTCTGTTAATAAATGTTTAAAGTGTTCCCAGATTTTTTTCTTTTTTCCTATAAATCATCCTGCTGGAGTGACCGCCTGCTTTTCCTCTAGTGCATACAATGCAATTCTCAAAAGAGAACTTTTCTGAGTGTAAGAGCAGAGGGGATAGAGGACACCAAGAAAACAAGGTCCTCTAAAGCAACATTATTAAAACTCAATGAACTCTCAGAGACTGGGGCAGCATGCACAGGGCCTGCACAGGTCTACACTGAGCCCTCTGTGTACATATTANGGCTTCCAGTATAGTGTTTTTATGGGATTCCTGAATGTGCAAACAAGTGGATCTCTGTTTCTTGTGCCTTCTCTTGGGCTCTTCCTCTCCTGTTTCTGTTGTCCAATTCTGATGTGCAATTTTTTATTTATCTTATTGTATTTTATTTTATTATCATCCCTGAGAAGCCCCAGATTGCCTTCAGTAGGTGCACCAGTGGGTGAACAAACCATGATACATCCCTGCCATAGGGTAATATTCAGCAAAAATAAAAATAAAAAATAAAAAGAAATTATCCATATGTGTATTAATAGCTACCTGGATTGGTCTCTAGAAAACTGTACTGAGTGAACAAAATCCAAGCCTAAAAGTTTGAAATCCACGTGATCCTCAAATCATGTAGAAGTGGACTAGACACACCTGAGCAAGTCCCCCCAACACTATCACTGCTTGAAGACCAGTTGTGCTTCACCTTTCCTGAACCCCATTCAGAAACTCCTCTTCAGGCAGACCTAATAACCTGAATGTAACAGAGGAGAACANAAGAAATACACTTGAGCCAGGTGGTGGTGGCNCACGCCTTTAATCCCAGCACTCGGGAGGCAGAGGCAGGCAGATCTCTGTGAGTTCGAGGCCAGCCTGGGCTACCAAGTGAGTTCCAGGAAAGGCGCAAAGCTACACAGAGAAACCCTGTCTCGAAAAAACCAAAAAAAAAAAAAAGAAAAAGAAAAAAAGAAATACACTTGAATTCATTGGCACAGGAAAAGACTTCCTCAACAAGATGTCAATGGCCCAGGCATTAAGACCAACAATTAATAAATGGGACCTCATGAAACTAAAGAGTAAAGGGGCAGGACACAGAAGGTAAAAAAAAAAATTCTTTATGGTTAAACATTTGATCAAAGGGTTAGTATTAGACTACATACACAAAGAACTCAAAAAAGTAAACATCATGAAAACAATCAACCCAATTAAAAATGTGGCATGGAACTAAACAGAGAGTTCCCAAAATACAAAAATTTTCAAANCCCTTAGCCATCAGGGAAATGCAAATTAAAACTACTTTGAGATTTCTTCTTACTCCAGTGGGAATGGCTAGTAAAATAAAAATTAAAAAACACCAATGACAAATGCTGGCATGGGCGTAGCAAAAGATGAACACTTGCTCACTGCTGCGTGTTAATGCTAACTGATACAGGCACTGTGAAAAATCAGTGTTCTGCAAAATGCTGACAATAGATCCACCGCATGGTCCAGCTACCCCACTCTTGGATACATACCCAAAGGGCTCCATGTCCTACTGTACAGATACCTGCTCATCCATGTTCAGTTTTGCTCTATTCACAACAGCCAGGAAATGAAAACAGCCTAGATGCCCACCAAATAATGAATAGGAAATGAAAATGTGGTATATTTATACAACGGTTTATTCAGCTATTAAGAAAACTAAAATTCTTGGGTAAATGGATGGAGCCAGAAATAGTCATGCTGAGTCAGGTGACCCAGAGGCAGAGAGACAAATGTCATATGTTTTCTGTCATTTGTGCATGCTAGCTCTGAAGCCTCAGATGTGTGTACTTCATGGGGAANATCCACAGAAATCAGGAAATTACTAATGGACCATGGAGAAGGTCTTCCAAGGAATGGTAGATAGAACACNGTGGAATAAAGTGCTAAAGGGGAATAATGGGACAGAAAGGGCTAAATTGAGGCAAAAGAGGAAAGAGTAAAAGAAAGAATATAGGGAAAGATATACAATACTACAGACCTTCCAAAAAACCATACGAAAACCTACTACTGTAGAAGCTTCCTAAAAATATGCATATATACATAAAAAGAGATAAAATAGAGTTACTCCTTAATGGGACAAAATAATGCTCCTACTTTAAAATCCAGATATTAACAAATAAAAGCCCTGTTCCAAGATTACTTATTTGGAATCACTTCATTTAGAATTGTTGCCCACTGAGGTCCCATAGACCTCAAACATTACAGGCTATTGCTAATGTTTCTNGTTACCCTCCAGAAATCGACAGTTAAGACNCTATTGCTGTAGAAATGACACACATGAGTCATAGAACATGAAGAAATCGAGCTGGTACTGATCTGAAAAATTCATNCCTAATGGCAAGGTTTCATAGTGCTCGAAGGGGAGCGTGCTGTGCATGCTACCAGAAGGAAAAAAATAATCATTAATCTCTCTGAATCCTGTGAGCTACATTCTGACCACAGTTTCCATTCCCTCCTCTTCCCCAGTCTCCCCTCCCCCATCTCCACTCTCCACAGATCCATTCCCTCCCCCTCCATCTCCCCTCAGAAAAGAGCAAACCTCCCAGTGACATCAATCAAACATTGCATAACAAGCTACAATAAGACCAGGTACATGCCATCNCAGGAAGGCTGGACAAGGCAACCCGTTAGGAGGAAAAGGGTTGGATAAGGAGGCAAAAGAGTCAGCAACAGCCGCTGCTCCCTCTGTTAGGAATCCCTCAAGAACACCAAGCTACTCAGCCGGTAGCATATATGCAGACCCCTACAAGCTCCCTGATCTCTGCGAGCCCCCTAGAGTCCAGTCAATTGATTCTGCGGGGCCATGTTTTCTTGGCGTTCCTGACTCCTCTGGTTCCTCCGATCCTTCCTCTCGAATAAATACTTAAATGACCTTTAAAATAATACTTTCTCCTTTCCCCTACTTGGTGAAATGGAATATTTCAAACACCTGCGAATCTAATATTTAAACTCTCTAGAGAGATAATCTTGTTTTATGTTTGAGGCCGGGTGCAAAGCTTCTCAAAGCATGGGATGCTGTCTCACTATGTATCTGTCCCAACCGTCCTCATCCTTTTATCCTTCATTATCTGTTGTTGCAGTCCTTCTAACACCTCAGTGGGAAACATTTATCTGGGCCCATTTGCCTGCTCATAGGGATGTTTTAAGCAGAAAGGGGCTTCATAAATAGGTCTAAGTAAATTCATCATCCTATCTTCAATCCCTTCTCGCCCTGTCCTCTTTGGCAAGCCTATTAGCTTATTATTTTTCACAAAAGCTGAGAGCACATTATGGAGCTGCCTACTGTCAGTCAAGCATCACCCTTGCATTTTGACTTAGTGGGTCTAAGAGTTACCATAGTTACTAATTAACTCCCAGTCCTGAATGCATTAGACTCTGTAGCACAGAGACTGTTTACATTATGTAAAATGCTTTTGTTCTAAGTAAATTAACAGGATATGCTAAATGTGTTAACTCTTGTTGCAAAATAACATTAACTCATCTCTCACAAAATCCATTATTGAAATTTTTTAATCTCAGCCTGTGAATTAACAGTATTCACATCCACCTTCCATCACCTCAGCCCATAACAGAAAAAACATGGTCTCACTCATGCTCACTTTTGAAACATGTCACATTATTGTATTTATTTAAAAAAAATCTACTTCTTCCAAATCAAAACTCATATTCCTCCACAATCAAATAACCAAGCACTTACAGATAAATATATTTAAATGTAAATCATATTTTCTAAATTACTTTCTGAGATAATTTCAACACATATTTAAAAGTCATACAATGCTATTTTCTTTTATAAAATGAATTGTAGCTTCTAATTATATAGTATTATAGACTATGCTAAGAAATCAATAAACTGTCTTTTTCTAAGTTCTATATAATTAAGCTTTCATATCAAATCGTTTGAAGTATAAGATTAATGGGTATTTTGAATTTTATGTTGTTAGCCATTTTAAATATTCCATCAACAGTACAAAAATAATTGCAAAAAATAAAAATGGTAGAATTTGGATTATCTCTGATCTTCATGAGTTATTTCATTTCAGCAAATTAAACCATCTTAATAATCAACACATAACTGGATGAGAAGGAAATAATTAAATTTATAATGATCTCCAACTATGNTCTTATTCAATTTTTGTTGATAAGCTATCAAAATAATCATATTTTATATTATGGATATTTTACAAATCAGGAAAAATGTTTCTAATACATACACATCTTACAAAACAAATCCGACATCCATCTCTAAGTAGTATAAATNTCACAAATGAAACACTGAGACAAGTGAGAAGTGTTTAAAAGATGCTCAGAGATTCCTCACACTGACTCGGGAACTGCAAGAGCACAGGGCCACCTTAATTATTGTCTTTTCCATTACATTTGTGCTGTTGTCATTGTGTTTCACCTGCTCATTGAAGCCAGAAATAAAAACAACATTTGTTTTATTTGGTCACCACTCAACAAGTCCCTATAGGTACACACACATGCACACACAGACACACACNCCCCTCACAAATGCCTTAAAGTTGTTTTCCTTTAATTTCTCTTTATTTCTTGCTCCAACTGTCTTAGCTCAGTCTCTCTTCCCTCTCTTTCCTTCCCCTTCTCCTCTCCCTCTCATTACCCTTTATAAGGTAGCTTCTTAACTTCCCCTTCATAGTCGTCTTCTGTGAGCTCATTCTCCATGTTACCATTTGGTCTCTTTCTAAACTAGAATCATATACCTTTTATCATTCCTCTGCTGAGACCTTTCCGTTCATTAATGCATTAACTATTGATACTTAGTGTGTTCATGCTATGCATATATACCTGCTGAATATACAACAAATATGACCATATGCACACATACAGATACACACACACACACACACACACACACACACACACACACACACACACACACACACTTGCCCTCTTGGGATAAGGAGAGAGCATCTGTTTTCCCACAGAGTCCCTCTGTGCCCAACCTCACCACACTAGAACACATTATGCAGGAGCCCATGGCAACACCCAACCACACCTGAGGAGAAGTAAGGAATTAATAAACTTTGAGATGACACAAAAAGTCAATATATGTAGCTAAGTAGTAAAGTCATAAATGAAAAGTTAAATGATAGCAAACAAGGTCATAGATTAGAAGATACAGGAATTTAAAGAAAAGAGAACATTGCCTTCCAAAGGGGACCTTTCCAAACCAAGGGATAGCACTTGATCAGGAGAAAGCCTTGGGAGAAGCTCTGGTCCACATGACAAAGATTAAATGTTATGGTGAAATGTTTACCAAAGGCCCCAAGCTCTCTGTTGCCCATCTCTGCTCCATTCTGCTGCTCTGACCCATTCAGAGAGGAGCCACACTCTGATTTATACTACAATGTCTGTTCTTCCTGGTCTTGCATCTTTGCATGGACAATCCAGCATTTTGTGTTCAGCTCCTTATCTACTGTGTACCCAAAGATGACCTGTGTCCCTCCAAGATTCTCTCTAATGAAAGCATCTTTGGTCACTTCCTGCTCCACAAACACATGCAAGTGAAATTTGGATCACTCCTATATACTCACGTTCTCAGACTTATAGACTGAATTTTTAAATACATAAAATAACTCAGAATTTGTGATGCTGTGGGGAGATGGTACTTGTGCATGGTCGTGGGAGCTTACATTGGTGCAACATCATTGAGTTGACTATTAGTGATGTTTTACAAAAACAATCATTAATCTAAAAATATTATCAGTGCAAATTCAAATATATGTATATACATATAAGAATATTAAATTCTTACTAATAACACTGAAAATGAGAAACAATCTAGATAACAGTTAATAATAAAAATAATAAAAAACAATCTAAATAATCAGTTAGGTAGGAAACTTAAATAATGATATAATGAGAAACAAATAAACCAGACACTTAATTGTATGGAGAAAATATCAGTTTCATAATATTAAGTTAACAAGGCAGAATATCAAACGATGAACAACTTCCCTTTTAGACATTAAAATATGCATATGAAGAAAGACAATTGAACTTTGTTAAAATGCCACAGTGGTTGTCTCTAAAGAACAAGGTAGTAGATAATTATACGATTTTCTATGGCTACACTATTGAGTAACTGGGTACTTGATTCATGAAAGATGGTATAATGTATCTACCAGTTAGCAGATAGTTTAGATGAACAATCTACCCACTCATCTTTCCATCCATGCATCATTGGAAAAGATCACAGAATAGTTTGGTTAAGACTTAGACTTCCTAATCCTTATTTCTTTCCCAGATCACTGAAATGAATGGTGCTGGGATCCTTAAGTTTGACTTATGGGCCGGAGGAAACCCATCTATCCATAGGACCCTTTCAGAAATTAGACAGCTAATCAGAGAAGTGCTGGCTCTCCTAAGAGGAAGCACAGTGCCATGACTCTGAGAGCTTGCTCTACCACAGAAGTGCTATGAGAACTACTAATGACCTTCAAAAGCTAAGATATTCATTCCACCCAGGTCATCCTGACATTTTATTTATTACTGAAAAGCCATTTGCAAAGAGCCACAGAAAAACCACACAAAACTTTGACAAATTCTATCTGAAGTGGATTTTCCCTTATTCATGTGATATCTCTCTCTTTCTCTCTCTCTCCCTATCATTTAAAGGGACATTGTGAGATATAGGTTGACATGCTCAGATATACAATGTCATGTCTCTTGAATGTGGATCTTTTGTAGAAATAGATCCATCATCACTGAGCTAAAAAATAAGGACAATATTCCCTTCCCAAACCCTACTGTTGGGAGAATTATACAAATTACTGAATTATAAAAATGAAAGAAAAGTAAGTGGAATCTGTTCTGTCTTCCCATGAAGGGACTTCATTGAAAACCACTTTGCAGTCACTGTGATGGACTACTCGTAAGGTAGAAGTGTTGATGTCACACAACAACCTTCTACAGAAAAACCTGAGGAGGCCTTTTTAAAGAATTGGACTTTAGTCATGTGGATGCAAAGAGAACCAAAGTTCTAACTCCTGAGGACAATGCTTTGAATGAAACTATGTTTTCTCTTTCCTTGAGATTATCAGTAACTTTCTGTAATTCATACCCTAAAACAGAGATCTTTCTGGAAAAAGTGTCTCAGACTTGTGGCCAAAAAGCAGAAGAAAAAAAAATCAAGTGACTTAAAACAATTCCATCACTCTTTTAAATTTTTTTATTATTCATTTCAATACACTTTTAAAATGAAAATATAATTGCAACACTTCCCCCTTCCCTTTCTCCCTCCAACCCCTGCCATGTACACTCCCTCAAACCTCTCCCGTTCCCCCCACTCTCAAACTGACGGCCTCTTTTCCTTTATTATTACACACATACACACACACATACACACACACACACACACACACACACACACACGAAGACAGAAACGCACAATACAAAGTGGACAGCCCTGGAACCATATGCACACAAACAACAAAAACAGACTCCGCAGATTGTATTTATATATTTTTGCATCAATCTCTAATAATTTCACTGGCTGAGCAAGTTTTAAACAGAATTCTTTAGTCATCCTACCAAGAAGCTAATACTAACATCCCTGTCTCGATGTCCTTGTGAAGGACCTTAGAGCTGTCATTTAAAGGCTGTTGAAAGGGCTTTTAGTTTTTCCCACTGAAGACATTCCTTTGCTGTGTGAGCATCACTTGTCAGCACCATTCTGCAGGGTCTGTGCCCAGACATCCACATAGTTCTTCCCTGGCCACAGTCAACAGATCTCANGAATCTTTAGCCTGATTTTCAAACTCAAGCGGTAANACTCAAGATTAACACTCCAGAAATGAAGCCNGAGTCAGCTTCCATGAAAGCAGACAGGGCCCTGGGGGTAGAACACGGCTCATTTCCCCCTGTCTGCAGCGCCTCTGAAGATACTGGCCCAGAGCTTTGGTGAAGCTAAAATGACACTATCGCTGTGTCCTTGATCTTCCAGGAAAAGAGCACAGGGACACAGTGAGAAACAACGCAGAAACATACTCAGAACCAGAGGTTACTCCGGCTTGCTGTGTGGCTTAAGGCCACATACTCACCTTCTCTGTTATTTTTTTCCCTGGACATGAAAGAGAGGCTGTAGCTCAATGCTTTTCAAACTCAACAGGAAACTGTGTCTAATCGTGCATCCCATTCTGTGAAGCCCTTTGAGGTCTTTCACCGGGCAAATCTATACTAAACACAATGTGTTCCGAAGAGCAAGCGGCAGCCTGGTGGTCTGCTGGGAAGGTGCATAAAGAAAGTGTGTGCTTTCCTTTTATGTGAATGTTCTATTAACTGAGGCTTTAAAAAGAGACAAAGGGGATGCCTTGGTAGTGAGAAAAATTGGGGTGAAAGCAATGGGCTCCATTTCCATAACNACAAATGGTACATGATCAGAACCACAGGTGCCAAAGAAGAGCAAAAGAAAACAGANGGATCAGTCTCTGAATAGTTCCAGAGTCCCTTAGAAGGGGACAGAGCTCCATTGGCAGAAGTTTCTTTCTTTACTAACAACANTTACACANAATTAAGATTCTCCTTCTACATATTCTGTATCTCACAGTTCCTCCTAGAGATATCTACACATGACTGTTAAATATATTTTCAGTATCATAGGCTTGCATAGATCAGACAGACTNTTCTAACAACTATCAGCTATTTATCTTTCAAGACCCATGGCAGACATTACTAAGGAAGCAAGAGAAAGTATGATCAGCCAGCAACAATCAAAGATCCAGGAGANAGCCAAGATGAAACCCTCTTCCCACTCCTATTGTAGCTAATATGGTACTGGGTTTTAAGTTGGAGGACCTGAGTGAGTTCTCCTGCTGACTGCTTTACACTTCACAAGCCACACTAACTCCCCTATGTCTCAGAATTTGCTGAAGAGGAACTGAGTCAGAAGAGCATCCTTCCTGCACGAATGGACACACAGCACAGAATTGTTGCCATTTAAAGCTGAAGCACCAGGANCAGCAAGATGTCAAGCCTGATGAGCTGAGTTTGATGTCTATATCCCAGAAGAAGAAAGACAAACTCCTAGAAGTTATACTCTGATTTCCATAAGCATGCTGTTGAGCACAGTCACTGGGACACACACACAAGTACGTGGTATACACACATACACACACACACACACACACACACACACACAACTAATTAGTTAATTAAAGATAATTTTTTAAAGTCCAGACACTAGAACAAAGAGAGAGACTAATATGGTAATATTTTATTTGTGCACCCCAATAAAGCTTATCAGAGGATCAGAGGAAAAAGCCAGCCACTATATTAAACATAGAAGTCAGGCAATGGTAGCACATGCCTTTAATCCTAGCATTCGGGAAGCCGAAACTCATCTGGATTTCTGTGAGTTAAAGGCCACACTGGGAATAGAGCCAGGTGTGGTGGCACACACCTTTAATTCCAATGCTAGTTAACCATAGAGGTCTGGAGGTCTGTGCAAACAGACAGGAAGGGACAGAGCTGGGCAGAAAGAGGAAGTGATGTAGCTGGGCAGAGAGAGAGGAAGTGAGATGGCAGGGCACAGAAAGGATATAGGTGTGAGTATACAGGAAGTGGCTCTCTTTGGCTGAGGATTTGTTAGTGGTAAGAATGTGGCTGACTTCTTCCTGCTTCTCTGATCTCTCACTCTCTCTCTCTCCCTTTCTTTTTCTTCTTGCCCTTACCCTATTCTCTCTTCTTTCTCTTCTCTCTTTCCACATTGTCTCCTCTCCTGTCTTCTCTCCTCTTCTCTTTCTCCTCTCTGTTCCTCTCCCCTTTCCCTCCCTCCCATCCTCCTTGCTTCTCTTCCAATAATACTTGCTTTTGTTTCTCATTGACAGGCCCAGCTGAAGGACATTTAGTGAGGGAGCTTGTTAGATCACCAGAAATGATGCTATCTAGGGACACAGCACAGCACAGAGCAGAGGATGTGGCAAGAGGCACACAGGCACCTTTGTACCCAGAGGCTCAGGGAGAACTGCTCTTCCTCTATACTGAGATTAATGTCATAGTTGGAAGTCTGAAATTANCCTGAGGTTATTCAAATANATTATCACTATGCCATCTTTGGCCTTTAANAATCACTACATCCTCCTATCCANATAATATCTGTCCCCTCAGATAGAGTCTGAGGTGACCAGTTAGTATTANGTCAAAAAGACCAGAAACCTGTTTACAGCCAAAGGAAATGAGAAACGCCATGNAAATGTCAGACTAGTCTCCAAGCTGTGTCCTTTCCAATACTGCTACCATGGTCACCAAGCTGTGTCCTTTGTATCACTGNTACCCATGGTCACCAGGCTAAGTTCTTCCTATTACTACTGTCTGTAGTCACCAGGTGTGTTCTCTCTATTACTGATGATTATAGTCTTCATATTTTCCATGAAGATAGTGTAAACTCTTCCATTTTTAAAATTTCACAAATTTCTGAAGTCTAGGTCTCTAAATGTGTTGCTGAACATAGTCATACAATCATAGCTGAACAGCAAAGGCTATGCACAAATAAGGACTTACNGAAAGAAGTGTGGATTGACGGCTGGGATGAGGGTGAACTGTGTGATGAGTGGACAAAACCGAGTGACATTTAACAATGTGGACATGATCAAATATGAATCTCTTNNTATGATGAGAGACAGAACCAGAACAAAAGACTGACAGAAGAAAGATCTGAAAACGCATTCTTCCAGGATTTGAGTTAATTAATATCAATGTTTCCATTTTCAGGAGAATAAAATCTAGTTCAAATCAGTGTTTATTTTAACTCCNTAGTTTTAACATTTCAAGTTAACAGAAGCAATCAGTCAGTCCCAGGATGGGAANTCAGTTAAACAGTGTTTTTCTAGAATATTCTCAACAGTGAAGATAAAGAAAAACTAATGTCACTTTATTCACAAATAGGANACTTCTTTAATCTTGAGGATGGTTCCAAGTTAACTGTTACCTAGTAAGTGGAAAGCACGGTGCATGAAGCACAAAACTCTGTAAATAAACAAAGGGAAGTGAGCTGCTATTTGTGATATCACTTACTTCGTTAGTCNAACACCNCCAGGGAAACACTAAGAGCCGGTATCAAATTACACATGCCAATTTGGGTGTTTTCTATGATCCATTAGGCTTTCTTCAATAGAAAATTAATNATGCTGCCATTCCTTAATTCTCTCCTNCAACATTTACACAGGTGTCAAGGATGCATTTGACACAATTCAAACCCCAAATGCCTTTAAATAAAATACTTTAAANTGTGTCTGGTAAATAGGGGTATCAATATAGATCAAAATGCATAANTAGGAACAGTAACTTTTGAGACTAAACATTGAATCTACCTGGAGAATGTGCCTATACGAGTTATCTAAGCTGGGGTCATTGCTGCTGTCATTCTCTGGGTTTAGATTTGCCTGCAGATGTTGAGATGTTTTCAAAGAGATCTCTGAGAGAAAACTGGAGCTCTGTGGTCCTGTTAAAAATCTTCAGCATTGTAATCTCATGGTAAGCTCTGGCATCTCNTGCTCATATATGATAGCTTTACAGCAGGTCTCTGAGTATAACATAAAAGTTTTATGTTGTTTTTGGTTTTGTTTTTCTGAGATAGGGTTTTATATATCCCAGGCTGTCCTCAAACTTGTCATGTTAGCTGAGNGTGACCTTGAACTTCTGNTTCTCCTGAACACCTTGATTACAGATGTCCACCACCATAACCANTTTATGTAGTGCTAGGATTCAAACCAGGACCTTTGTGCATGCTATGCAAACATTCTACCAACTAGGCTATGCCCCAGCTTCTAACATATCAATAATTAATTTTCAAATTACCATACAAAATCCCATGTCATTCCTCTCAGATATATAGTCAGATATAAATCCCTGGATAGTTCTCCAAGCCAAGACTATTAAGGAGAAGAATTCTCAGCAGCTTGCTAGCTCCCCCTATAAAATTTAATTTTGAAATTGTGGGTTATTTTCCAGTTGCGATCCCTCTGGCATGTTCCCCGATTGCATTGTGATAGCCTCCANGGGTCTTTTCAGTTTCCACAAGTTTTAAAGGAGAGTTTAGACTTTTCTTTCAAAAAATGCAGTTTTTGCTTTCTATCTTGAGCTCTGTGAAATAATTTCCCAAAGTGGTGAGAGGAAAGGGGACATTCTGCACAGAGCAGAGAACACACCACCAGCATTCACAAAGTATCCATGGAGTGTGCTTTAGGAGCGTGCCCCTTGAAAATTGAAAGAAACATGGTAAATCACCAAACAGGCAGAGACTCAGAATATATGCCTTGATACCCGACTCTACAGCCCTCTCTAGACCCAGGAAATAAAGTTCTCATGTAAAATCTGCCTGAACTNTCCTGAAAACAATAGGGATGAAAATACACCCCCCGTGTTTGTATGGCTACNTCTGTTATCACTTTCAACATCTTTCAGATATCAATGTAAGAGAAAACTTACACTGACTGTCAATTGAAATTATGAGGTGAAATCTGTTACATTAAAAAGCCTAAAGATAGCGATGTCATACATTGTGACAATGGTCCCATTCTACAGGAGTTACAAGAGATTAATGTCTGTCCGTGAGTCAATGGGGTTGTAGGAAAGGACAGAATACATAGCCCCTGGCTTCTTGACTGCACCATGTGGANCCCTAGCAGGATGGAGCTTAGTTCAGAGAAGAGTGGGTGTCTGCTGAGCAGCTCTACTTCATTGCATCAAGAAGAAACTCAGGAAGAAAGATCCAGTTCACTCTAGAGACCTACATGGTGATCAGCTAGATTTCCCAGGCCCAAATAAGCAGGAACCATTTGGCATGATACTTCCTAGGTACCTGGGAACCCAGAGGTCTGCTATTATCCAGGAATGGGGAGATGGCTCAGTTGGTGAAGTGCTTGCCTTGCAAGGAGGACCCAAGTTGGA
>LZPO01035295.1:57075-75510 GCA_001675575.1 Neotoma lepida
GTACAAGTTTGCACTCCCACCAGCAATGGAGGAGTATTCCCCTTGCTCTACAAAGTAGACAACAGAGAGAGTTTAGAAAGAAAAAATAAGGTTTGGATGAGTCTATCTTGGGAACCAAGAGATAGAAAAACCAAGAGAAACTCACATCAGATTTCTCAGGAGGCAGAGAGACAACAGATATCAAAGGCTCTTATCTTAGAGACTTTAGTACAATGCCAAGGCTGAGCTTAAAAGTANACAGCTTAAATGCTCTTTCCAGTAGAAACTGCCAANGCAACCCTCATCTTGCTCCACACACTTTTCATCCACCTTCTTTTCCAAGGTTCTGATGTGTTTAAGTGCTACTTATACCAGGGCATGAGGAATCATTTTCTCCCATGGTGTTGCCATGGGTAAGTTGACTGTGCCCAAATAATTGGTCCCTTATCTGGGCTCACACAAGCAGCCCTAATGAACTCAAAATGTCACCAAAATGAAGCCTCTCTCTCTCTCTCTCTCTCTCTCTCTCTCTCTCTCTCTCTCTCTCTCTCTCTCTGTGTGTGTGTGTGTGTGTGTGTGTGTGTGTGTGTGCATCTGCCATGGCACACAGGTTGAGGTCAGAAGACAACTTGTGAGAGTCAGTTCTCTTCTTCTACTGTGTAAGCCTCAGAAATGGAACTTAGGTCATTACGCTTGGCAGCAAGCACCTGTCCCCCAATAGCTCATCTCACCAGCCCCCCAAAGTAAATTTTAGTTCCGTTTACCTTTCCTAAAATTTTTCCTTTGAGCTGTCATTGCTTCCACACAGTACAAAATGTACTGTCATTTGTTTTTAATGTTGTTTTATCAAAAAAGANAAATCCATAAATGAGATGGAAAACAAGTGAAGAAACAAATAAGTCCATAGGTTTGGGGATCATAGTAAAAGTTCTGTTAAAAAATATCTAGGCTTGACATTCAGCCCAATTGAGAACTTCATGTTCCTCCCATATACCAATGTGCTGCAGCCGATAGAGAATGTCAGAGTAGTTCCAATGCCAGACTTGATCTTCATTTGCTATTAAGGACGATAGTCTAGACATCANATGCTATTGATTATATATCTAATATATAATATAAGTGTGAACTATCTCTGTCTAGCAGAAAAGACAATCCTGAAGTTTAAGGTNTCATACCTTGAAAGTTATTGTCAAGTTTGGATCCATTCATAGTAAAGTCTCCTCAGTGTAGTTTTCCTGGGGGATTCAGTAACCACTTTCCTTCTGATTGTTTCTTGTGCCAGACTAATTGCTTCCTCTGCAATTAATTAAATAACTTTGGCTCAGATTTATGTTTTTGTGAATATAAGGATATAATTATTTTACTGTACATAGATGTTTAATCATGTTTTTCTTTAAAATTTCTTCTGTCTCANAATTTTTCAACTCTATACAGATATCATCAACATTATATGAGCCATAGTTACATAGGGAATTAAAATACAGCAGATGATATAAAGAGGCAATTATGCAAGAAAGACAAAGTGTGGTTTACCTGACAGAACTGATGTATCCCTTAAGTCCTCTATGGAGTGCTGGGGTGTTTAGGAATCAGACATTCTGAGAACCCAAATGACGGTTTTAATTGATGCTCTGTGATCCCAGAGGATGGTCTTGGGTGATAATCTGTGATCACAAGTGACAAAATTTGTTGATGCTCTGTGATTCCAGAAAATGGTGGTTGATGTTCTGTNACCCCAGATGTGGTATTGCTTGGTGTTCCATGGACAAGTCAGTGAAAACCCTTATGGGGAGCAGTTGTCTCTTCTTGCGAGAGCACACCCTGGCTTTTGCAGAATGGAAGATGCTCATTGTATTCAACTTCCCACTGTTTGGTCTTTTCAAGAGCTAGTATGTTCCTGGAGGCTAAGCTTTGTTCTCTGTCGCTCACAGGTTCAGCAATCAGAAGCAGAAGAAGCTAAATCCTCTTAGTAAGTGCAAGTCCACACTGTGGCATAGGATGGGTTCCCATATGCTCCTATAGACACTTGATAAAAGCATTTCTCTTGCCAGAATTGGGATAGCCAATGGCAAGAACTATTGACACCAACTAGATGATGTGCTTTCCACATATCTGTCTGACTTCTAGTACCAACTGTATGGGTGGCTCTGATGGGCTGGAGCTCTTCTCTGTAGGTATCACAGGTCCTGCCAAACCTTCATCCTGAACTTCCACTCTACAGAATAGTGAGACAATGAATTTATGCTGTTACCCCANACAACTTGTTTGGTATTTATTGCAAAAACTCCAAGAAACTAATACAACTGGGACCACTGTAGGCCTGTACAAAAGATTCAGATTGAAAAATTCCCAGGATTCTGACATGTGCCCCTGGTTAAAATTATTGCTAAAGAAAATTATTGTATCTGCCTGATAGTTTAATCTTATTTGAAAATTTTTATTACAGTGTGTGTGTGTGTGTGTGTGCGTGTGTGTATGTGTGTGCATGTGCATGTGCATGTGCATTCTCACATACCACAGAACTTACATAGAGACCAGCAGTCAGTGATCTCCTCCCACCATGTGGGTCCCAAGCTTGGCAGCAAGCACTTTTATTGAGATTTTTTGCTAGCCTCTGACTGTCGTTTTAAAATGACTGTAAAGGAAGAGGTGAACAAATAATAATCAAAAGCTGATCCCCTTCTTCTGAACTAGACCCACATCTACTTCCCTGTCTCCTTTTGTATATGGGACCCAAATAGTTTCATTCGCGTTGCTCACAAGAACATAGATGAGTGTTTCTTTACAGGAGCATTGGAAACATGGTCACAGCACTATAAATGTTTGTCCCTCCCCNTGCAATCATCTTTCTGTCTTCAGGGAGGGACAGAGCTTCATGATCCCTCCCTCCCTACATGAACAGAATGTTGAAGGGCACAGTCTTGTGCAGATCGTGTGCTGATAATTCCAGCTGCTGAAAGTTCNGGAATGCCTTGTCATGTCTGGAAGACAGCCCTCCACTACATTNTGCNNCTTCCTCAGGCTCTTCCCTTGGTCTCTCTAAGGAAGTGTTTCTTACCTCAGAAAAACTCTGTCTCCATTAGGTCCAAGCTGCAAAGATTACAACCAGAGAATCATAGGAAGTGGGTTGGGCATTTAGAGAAATAATACATTTAAAAGAAGGAGTATCAAAACTTTAAGTCTCTTATAGAATTTTAAGACAATAAAAAAAATCATAGAACTTTGATCAAATAAAGACAGGGGGTGGATACAGTTTCTTAACACTGAGATCTGGTTTAAATATGGAGTAGCTCATTTTCAGAAGTGTAAAGAGATGCCTTTTTGACAAATGTACAATTTTATGTATAAAGGAGAATTCTGCGCAAAGTTATACACTACAGTTTTTTCTTCCATCGAATCACNTTAAACACAAGGAAGATTTTTGGTGGGAAAAAACTAACAGTTTTAGTAAAATAAATAAATAATAAATTTTAAAAAGATGGTCCTGAAGGTTTAAAAGCATGTTACAAAAAGCANATTTTATCTCGAGCTNGTCACAAAAGACAAAAACTAAGTCACGTGTGATGAGTGATGTCAGAAGACTCAAGGCCAGACACAGAGCTGAAAAGGAAGGAAACACAGAGCAATAGGAAGGAGCAGGGGACTCTCTCAAGCCTCTCACTTTCCTGGTCACCAGAGCCTGACACATTTGCCCTTATAGCACAGAAGTACAAAGGACATAAGGACACTTCACATAAGTCGCTTTGTGCAAAGAAAGGAATATCAAGAAGTAGTCCCCAACAGGAAACCAGAGGGAAAGAGTGGCCAGGGAGCAACAGAAATGTCCACACCACAAAAAGAAATAATGAGTTGGTGCAATCAGTCACTTCCTTTCTGTGTGCACAAAGACACTGGCTAAAGAAATAACAGGATCATAACCTATCAAAANAGAAACATAAGCAGATTCATTCAGGTTCACTCCATTCTTTATAAAGAAACAGAGTGGTATCAATGATATATGGATAGATAGATAGATAGATAGATAGATAGATAGATAGATAGATAGATGATAGATATGGTAGACAGACAGACAGACAGACACACAGACACGCAGACAGATAGACAGACAGATAGACACACAGACACACAGACAGACAGATAGACAGACAGACACACACACACACAGACAGACAGACAGACAGATAGATAGATAGATATGATAGATACACAGATGATAGATAGATAGATAGATAGATAGATAGATAGATAGATAGATAGATAGACACACAGACACACAGACAGACAGATAGATGGATAGTACCCAGTGTGGTAGCTTATGCCTAAAATTCCAGCATCTGGGATGTAAAGGAGAGATAATTAAGAGTTCAAAGCCAGCTTTAGACACAGCTACGTAGTGAATTCAATGTTAGCCTGGACTGGATCTTGCTTCACAAAATTAATAAAATAAATAAAAAGAGGGAGAGAGANAAATAAAAGTTAAATTGTGGGTTGCAGGACAATTTACAACCAAAGACAGATGAAGAGAGAAATAGAGAGAGGAAAATGAGAATGAAAGACACAGCAGGAGAGAAAATAAGAGAGTAGGGGAGGAAAGGGGAGGAGGGGAGAGAGTGTGTAGAAGTGAAAGAGAGAAAGATAAAAGTCTCTAAGGGAAGAGCTGAGTATGCGACTTCATCTTGTTATTCACAATGAAGGAGAGAGGAAGGTCACGTGGCTCAGAATGTAATATCTTGAGGGGAAAAGTGAAATATTAAAAGATTTTCCCACTGCAAATAAGGCAATTAAAACTATTCAATTTGACAAAGCACTGGGCCCAGTTGAATTCTTCCATAATTCGAGAGGAAAAGGAGGTAGCTAGGGAAATACAGAAGCCGTTGGCAAAACTCTTTGATAGCTCAATAAGAAAAGAATAAAGGGAGTGATCACATTTGAGCTGCTAATAAGCTTTCTTAGGTTTTTCTAGAAAAAGAAAATCATTAAAAGAACGTGTTTTTCCAACTTCAATTATTAAACACGGGAATAGGGATTCATCGAAGAGAAGCAGTCTGAATTTAGGAATTGAAAATTTATTTTTATTCACATTCAAGAAAGTACTTCATTGCACAAGCAAACCATCAGATGAAAATAGAAACTCACTAATGACTGAAGCACCTCCAAGTGAACCTGAATTTCACAAGCTGATGAAGAATAACCAGTCATCATAAATACTCTGCTTAAAAACTCCATCTCACAACCAGGGATGCAAGTAGACATTTTTCAGAGTTTCATGAAAACTTTTTTTAATAATTTATAAAACTTTTATGCATACATGTATGTATGTATGCACACATGGATGTGCAAGTGCACACACACTGATGTAAACCAGAAGACAGCCTCAGCTGTCATCTTCAGGAACACTGTCCACTTCCCTGCAGAAAAGATCTCGTGCTGAACTGGAACTGATCAATGAGGCTATACTGGCCAGCCAGTGAACCCCAGAGAACCTCCTGTCTCCGCCTCCCGCATACTGGGATTACAAGGCAATACCATACCATTGTGCCAGGCTTTTTCAATCCGGGTTCTAGGACTGACTGAGGTCCTCAAGTTTGCAAGGCAGCGTTTTACCAACTGAGACACCTCCTCAACCCTGGAAACTTNAATCCTACTGTGATGGCTATTCTGAGTTGTCAACGTGACTAAATCTGGAATGAGCTATAATCCAGAAATGGAGGGTATAATTGTGATCCAGATCTTGAGGCAAGAAGACAGCATGCCCTTAATCAGACCTTGAGGCTGGAAGGCACACCTGTAATTTGGGTCACATTTTCTACTGGAAGCCTACATAAGGACATAGAAGTAGGAAGAGTTGTTCTTTGCCTGCTTGCCCTCGACTTATCGGCACATCCATTCCTTCTTCAGGATCCCAGCAGACTAGCTGAGGCACCCAGACTCATGGGACTGAGCAGCTATTAGATTCTTGGACTTTCCATTCATATAAATAGCCATTGTTTAAATGCAGCCTGTAAGTCATCCCAATAAATTCCCATGTAGACAGACAGACAGACAGACAGATAGATGATAGATAGATAGATAGATAGATAGATAGATAGATAGATAGATAGATAGGTAGATGAAAGATAGATAAATAATAGACAGACAGACAGACAGATAGAGGTCCCAGAAGTTCTGTGACTCTAGAGAACCCTGACTAATACACCTTCACTCTGGCTCTACCATAGATCACTCCTCCTCTGGCCTTACTCTTNGTTCTCTGTGCCTATCTTCAGGAATCTGTCAGTCTCTTTGATGCCACAACTGCCAGTGAATCCAACCAGGCACTAGAATAAAGCAGTCCTTCCTATACACTCTCCCCAGGTAATCTACCTTGATTTTTCTTCTTCCAAGTNATTTTGTAGCACTTAGGTATGCATCTTCTGCATCCTCCTCATAGGAAAAGAACCAGGCCTGCATGATCAGCTGTTCTGCCCCATTAAAGGTANAAATATGGGTAACATAAAAGCAGAAACCAGAAGGAACAGCATAGATTAAGTTAAAGAAATGCAGAACTCACTATACTAGATAATAAAATGAAGCTGGACCATTCAAGAAAAATGTGTTGAATGGTCCNGCCCTTCAAAGCAGCACTATCTGTGAAGTAATGCCATTTGCCAAGAGCCAGCAGTGGTAACCCATTATAGAAAGAAAGAACATGTGTTCAAAACTTGCCTGGAAAACTTCTGCTCTGAGAGGCTGTGGCTCTAGGTTTCCACATCCAAAGTCAAGGTCAGGCACTTAATATGCACTATTACTACTACATCATACACTTCAACCAATTTCACCAGCACCAACGAGAGAGAAAGACTGATACTCTTTGAAGCCAGGTTTAAATTTCTCTTTTCCTTTCAAATCATAGAAATGTCATTTGAGGGCTGGGGGTGTGGCTCAGTGTCAGAAAGCCCTTGCCATACAACCATAAGTGTCTCAGCTTGGGTCCCCAGAGCCTACTCTATAGATGTGGTAGCACATGTCCATAATCCCATTATTTGTAATGTCAGATGGGAGATGAAAATAGAAGACTCTCCAGAGAATGAATGGCCAGGTNCCTTAGCATACACAATGACAAACAAGAGACCCTGTCTCAAAGCAGTTGGAAAGTAAGGACCAACATCCAAGTTGTCCTCTGCCATCCACACCATGCTGTGGCATGTGTGCACTTGCAGTTAAACACATATCACATGCATACACACACACACATGCATAAACACACAAACACACATCAGAGAGGGGTTTCATATGAAATCATGGGCTTGTACTATAACTGCTTGCCTAGGATTTGTGAGACCAAATAAACAACATCAGGGTCTTTCATTAACACATGAGTACCAAGAGACAACAGAGCCTAGGATGCAGAGTAAGTTTGTGTTCTCATGATCCAGGACAGCAAGAAAGCCACCTGCACATGCTTTCTTTGTCCAACTAAGTGTCCTTGTGAAGTAGACCGCCTTTATGACCTATAAGGTATGCTGGGCTATTGGATTAAAGAGTNCCCTGTTTCTAGGAGGAACTGGAACCAAGACCAGACTATACCAGGCAGCTCCTCCTTGTCTTAGGAGGCACTCCCAGCACATTTTTGGCCATTCTAAAGGGGAACAAATGAGGTATAGGGGAGTCCAGGCCACCTGGAGAGCTGTTCATAAGACAGCATTCCTAATGCCTGTGCACTTATTTATTCTCAAGAACCACTCAGGGAGGCTAGTTTGCAACACCCCTTGGCAGCATGCCTCTCTGCTGTTACTTGTATACATATGTAATTCATGACTGAATTGACACCAATAGAAAGCTAAGTGGTGTTTTATGAATTTGATTCAGGCAAGAACAGAGCTATTTGAATCTTGTTACATTAATTTATGCTACAGTAACCAATTGTCTCAAAACCTCAAGGATATCAAGGTTTTTTTTTCCTCATGGACACTGAATCTCTGAATGGTGGTTGACTCCTGAGCAAGGGATCTCCACACAATAACTTAGAGATCGGGGATAACCTTTGTGGACATATACATTTGTGTGTGTGAGAGAGAGAGAGAGAGAGAGAGAGTGTGTGTGTGTGTGTGTGTAATATTATGAATTCACAATGAGCTAATGGAAATTATTGTAATTTTCAGTAGGAAATATTTACATATGAGAACACTATAAGCTTGTATAAGATCATCTCTTGCCTGAATGCTGAACTATAATCATAAATTTACAGAAACTCTAAAATTGCTCAAATATTCACTTTGCCCTTCCCNTAGATAAAGTATTTACAATTGAAGGCTTACCACTCATGGCCTTATAATTCTGCCAACATTGATTTAACCACCCCCTTTGGCTTCTGGCCTTAATATATTGACACTGTAAATCTAGTAAGACAAGAACAGCTAAGCTGAGTTACAATGAAGCATACCAGGAAGAAAAAGGAGTGCCCCTGATGGTCTTCCTCACCTAGCTTCACCCCCATCCTCTTTAAAAACAATTCTATTGGATGGAGGTCCCTGTGTCTTCCTCTGAGGATAAATCCCAGGTTACATCCACTAACTGTATTCACTATCTGGCCATTGTTGGACTAGCCAAAACCAGTCATGCAAGACAATCTAATAACTTTTCTTTATTATATATATATTCATTCCATCACTTCTGATGCCCTAGAGAACTCTTGGCTAATGCAAGGCTATGATGTGCTCTGGGTTTGCTGTTATAACTATTCTTCCCACAGAACCTCATTTAATGTTTAAACAGCACAGTCAACCACTGCTCTTCTGCTGAACATCTGATCTCAGAGCAAATTTAGAAGCCATTGATGGCCCAAAGGTAGCCCTTGGATCTGGACAAGGCCATTCTGACTCCTGGGTATGACTTCATACCCAGGAGTAGTTATTGTCCTTAAAACACAGTGGGAATATGAATACTGGAGAGATTTTATCCTTTTGTGTGCTGTTCTTGTTTGGGGTTAGGTTGGTACAAGCCAACAGCCTCAAGTAAGAGGTGTACTGCATCTGACTGAGGCCAGTGCTTCCTAAACCTAGCAGACATGTGTCAGAGTGAAATAGACAGGCTCCTCTCCTATCTCAAGCTGTGAGCCTGTTGCAACAAATATTATAAACAACAGAAATTCATTTCTCACAGTGCTGGAGCCACAAAAGCCCAGATTAAGGTGTTGGCTAATTCATCTTGGGGCCCCTCTGTGGTCTAAGGATGCCATCTTCTCACTGTGTCCTGTGTAGAAGTTTCAGGGGGCTGTCTCTTGGGTCTGTTTATTCCATCCATTAAAAGTACCACCACCATGAGGGGGAGGGATGGAGAGATGGCTCAGTGGTTAAGAGCATTGACTACTCTTCCCNAGAACTCAGGTTCAATTCCCAGCACTCACATGGCAGCTCACAACTGTCTGTAACTCTAGTTCCAGAAGACCTAACACCCTCACACAGACATACATGAAGCCAAGACACCAATGCACATAAAATAAAAGTAAATAATTTTTTTAAAGTACCACCCCATGACCTAGTCACCTCCCACTTCAAGAGTTAGGATTTCAACATGAATTTGGGTAACANAGACGTTAAGATCAGAATTCTTTTGAATTGAGAGAGCCAAGTCATTCTCCCTACAGATCATTTTAATAAGTTAAATAATGGCATTCATTAATTAGACATTTGCACAACTTAAGTGTAACCATAANCAGACACCATAATACACCACCTGCTCATTTGACCAGAGGTTGTCTCCTTTTGGTTCCTGCTGGCGGTTGTTTAACCAGTTGAGTTGGCAAAGAGACCCTGGTATGGGCTAAGAGAAACAGAAACNAAATAGGCCTCTGCTTCCCACCCTGCATGCTCCTGCTGAATAGAAATCATTTTAAGAAAGCATCACAGAGGCAATGTTCAGACCCAAGCAGGGACTTATGTGAACATTCTCATCTGGCTGTACAAAGCTCAGTAAAATATACTATACCATACCCTGAGATCATGTGATAAGAACACATGCAGAAGAAGAAGGGGAGAAGGAGGAGAAGGAAGAGTAGGAAGAGGGAAAAGAGGAGGGAGGACATGGAAGCCAACCTGCCACAGTACATAGGCCAGATTGAAAAAGGAGTGGCCAAGCAAAACAGACAAACTGACAAACAAACAAACATCCTCAGAGTGAGAGACCGTCTTTGCTCCCATGTGAATCTTCTCTGGGGAAGAAGTGGACACACAAGGCTGAGTCTTTCTGCCTTCTCTACCTCTCAAGGGAACTACTAGAAGGCATACCCTTCAGCGNAAGTGTCCGAGTCGAGTGATCTTCAGGGATAAATGGCCATACTTGCTAATTTTCACCTCAAGTGCAGGAAGACTTACAAAAATTGAGATCTTGTTCTCCTTAGACTAAAACTGAGTAGTCCAATGAGACTTCATGAGTTACAGCAACAGAAAAATCAATTTTTTTAATTTTTATCTTATTTACTATAGTTGACAATAACTCCATGTAGTCCACAGTTATGACTAGGAAAAAAATGAAACTCTAAACTTCATAGACTTGCTCAGTGTNCTGCTGTCATGACATGAGGGGTGTGTGGCTGCAAATGGGACTCTTGTCCTCCAGAAAATAAGGTCACTGCTCAAACAGTATCCAGAGTTAACCCTGAAGCAAAGGTAGTGTGCAGATAAGATGCACAGTCCTGTGAGAACAAGACACAGCAATGTGAACTTGATCTTNATTGTTCCTAGTTCTTCATAATTTACAACCACACAATAAGTCATTTTAGTATACTACTTTCATACTCTCATATTTAAAATCCCTCAAATACAGATACATTCACACAGACACACAGACACACACACACACACACCACACACACATCCCTCAACTGTGGGGCATACAATACAGAGTGAATAAAAATCATAAATTCCTGGCTCCTGGAAACTTACATACATCTGAGCAGAGCTCAGGATGACTCTAAAGTGGTCAGCAGGCACCTGCTGCCATCAGATCATTTGGAGCACATGTGCAGCCAGCTCTGCTTCTCTTTGGAGCAGATGTGCAGCCAGCTGTGCTGCTCTTTCCTGGGCCCCTCATGCTATGGTAAGAAATGGAGTAGACAGACAGAAAGCTACTGCCTTAACACTTCTGGAAGGTGCTGTTCCTAGTTCTTCAGAATTGTTGGAGTTGAAGCTCCAGAGAAAATACAACCCCCAGCTCTGGAAAATAGAACATGACAAAAGCCAAGCAAGAAATACTCTCCCNGCTCGAAAAGCGAGGACAATTTGACATGACAGAAATGCAATGATCTCCTATTGGCCANTGCTGCTTCAGCACTGACAAATTTTCAGAAAAAAAGAGCATGTTTGGAGACATCATCAGTGGGGCAGAGGAAGGAGTGGGGTCCTAGGGCAAGCGGGAAACCTGGAGTTAACTGGATTTATTCTGAGTGTGTCCACCTAATCCAGAACCACTCACTCTTTTCTGGTTTTCCTAAAAATGGCTCCTGCCACCAACAGCTCCCCAACTCTAGGTCTCAAGATAGCTTTACAGTAACAAATTATTGAAGGCTAATAGGTTTTATGTAATGCGATAATAGGATTCCCTGCAGTAAGCCAAATTGAAGAAGTAAAAGAACAGGTTTATTTGAGCAAAGCAACTCCCGAGTGAGTGAGTTTTCCAGCCCGAGAGATCAAGGCAGGAGAAGTCACATGTTTAAAATAGGAACCTTATTTACCCTGTAGGCAAGGGGTGATGATGTGACCACCACAAGCTGGGTTTGTGCCCAAGTATAATGCTTTAGGTGGGGACTTGGGCTGTTGGAAACTTCAGGGGAGGAGCTGCCACAGCCACTAAGAATGCAGAACTGAGCTTTTTGGCACCTTTTCTTTATTGGAGATTCTCTGAGAGGATGGGGTTTGGAGAGAGAGAGAGAGAGATGGGGCTTTATGGATCAAACAGGAGTGAGCCGGAGGTTCCAGCCAAACAAAGGCCCATGAAGAGTTTTGTTCTGTGTGTAAAATATCAACTTACATTAATCTCAGAATGTAAAATATATTAAATATTATTTAATAATTGTTTAATAGTAGTACAGGTTGGAGAGATGACTCAGCAGTTAAGAGCACTTTCTGCTCTTCCACAAGACTTGAGCCGATTCCCAGCACCTATGTGGAGGGTTTACTATCTGCCATTCCAAGGTTCCAGTGCCCTCCTCTGACCCTCACAGGTACCTACACACAGGTGCATACACACACATATACACCATATACACATAAATAAAACTGAAAGGAAATTCAAAAATACATAACTAGGCATTCATTATGCACTGATTAAAGAGCATATTTATACATGTAGGGTACAGCCAAAGAAACACACCCTGACCCTGAAACCAGAGCCAAAGGATTAAAAAGGACCAGTGAAAGAAACACACCTTGGCCTTGAAACCAGAACCAA
Source organism: Neotoma lepida (assembly GCA_001675575.1). Classification (NCBI taxonomy): domain Eukaryota; kingdom Metazoa; phylum Chordata; class Mammalia; order Rodentia; family Cricetidae; genus Neotoma; species Neotoma lepida. The sequence continues at coordinate 69,481 of LZPO01035295.1, forward strand.
AGAAACACACTCTGCCCCTGACCAACTCAGCATGAAAACCAACCAGTTCCTGAGCATGAAATCAACCAATCCCTGAGCTTGTCCAAACTCAGGGATTGAAATCCAACCAATTCCCACCCTGAAAATCTTCACCTCTGGAAAAACTCCGCCCCTAAGAAGACCTATATAAGCCCTGTACCTGTTGAGTTGGGAGCTGCCTTTTTCNANCCTGNCATCGGCAGCCACTCTCCCAGATTCTTCCCTCCCAATAAACATTTTGAATGAGGTTTGGGTGAGAACCTTCTTCCGCTGGAGTGGAGCAGGGCAGAGAAGTAATTTTCGCGAGAGTAGGAGCAAACTGTTACGTCTCTATAGGGAAACTCCCTTAGCAGAGGGGAGCACAAAAGTAACAATTTTCATCAGAGCAGGAGCCTAACTGCTGCATTCCTGCNGAGAAACCATCCCCGACCAGAACAGAGCTGTAGGTATCAACTGGCTTCCAATGGCCAAGATACCTTTCTCTTCAGAGCTTTANCACCTACAGGTATAGACTGGCTTCTNATGGCCAGGATACCTTTCCCTCCAGAGCTATAACACTTAAAATAAACATTGACTTTTTTCCTAAAAAGTGATACATTGCTTTGGGCTTCCAAATCTCTTTACTGTCTAGTGAAACCAAATAGTTGAATTCTCATGTGGTTCCTCTCTCAACAGCCATGGGAAATTTCAAGACCCCAGAGATACCAAAATCTGTGAAGCTCAGGTCTCTGAAAAATGCTTTAGTATTAATATTTGCATATTGACTGCACATCCTCTTGTATACTGGAAATCACCTCTAGCTCTACATAAAACCTAAAAGAACATAACTATTGTATAAGCAGTTGCTGTACTGTCTGTTTAGGGAACAAAGACTTTCAAGAAAAACCATCTGCTCAGCTTAAGTAGAGATAATTTTTTCTACTATTTTTGTTTGTTTTTGAGATAGTATCTCACTCTGGAGCCAAGGCTAGCCACGAATTCATTGCAATTCCCTTGCCTCAGCCTCCCCATCATACTCAGCTTTTGACTATATTTTCCATCCAGATTTAACTGAGTCTGCAAATGCAGAGCTCACGAACTCAAAGGCAACCATGCTAGCTCCCACCTCAGGTGTAATGCTGAGTGCCTTGAAGCCTTTGGAAAACTTCATGTTTGCTCATGAGATAATGAGAATCATAACAAAAAATAATGCCTTTCATGTTAATTTTGTTAAAACAATTTTGACCTCATGGATTTCATGGAGAGTGGTTGCAACTGCCAGGTGCTCCTTTTACCTCACACTGAGAGATGCAGTTGAAGAGCAGGCAAGTCTACTTTTCTCAGGTAACTCAATCCAAGAATGCTTTAGCAAATTTGAAAATAGAAATCACATTAACGCATGCTATAAACCTCTTCACTGAGTTACCCTGGAGAACCTTTGCTAAGGTTCATTTTCCATCTAATGGACCCAAACCACCTTCCACATTGTGAGGACAAGAACAGGAAGGACTCTCCTCCCACAAATCAGACAGCTTTAGCATTAGTGCAGAGAACCCTAGAAGGCCCAAGTGAATTTGCACACACACACAAGAAACTTTTGTGAGGTTTTGTTTTTTTTTTTAGGGAGTTGGGTTTTAGTTTTTTGTTTGTGTGATTTTGTTGTCATTGTTGTTTGGCTTTTTAGTCTGATTCTGAATTAGACCATATATGAGACAATATTCTCTGGAATGGGAATTCTGTTAACTCGTAAGACCCTCCAGATTCCAAAATGCTTGTGCAATATTATAGTCCCAGAAACTTATAAGAGATAGCACCTGTACATCATGCCCAGCATTTTTATCCATAAATAATTTTTCTGACATGTGTCATGTACTGCTGTGTAACTGCATGTGCAACAAAAACCAAAACAGACATGGAAATTAAACACTAGAGGCAAAGAGAATAAGATAAAAAAGACAAGGAGAAACATTCCTCATAGTAACACATGCTGTGATTGCAACAAAAAGCAAGGTAATTGACTCACTGTCAGAGTCTTCTAGAGTGCTGGCTTTCTAGCTTCCTCAGAGCTATGCATAGCCACTTAGGCTAAGTTAAGATTAGAACNAAGGTCATAAAGAGGTGAAGTTGGTAATTATTTAGGATATTAGATGGTGCAGATGAGTTTTCTCTTATTACAAAATCAATTAAAATTATTTCCATTGGTTCTTTTTTCTAAACTATTCCACTTGAATTTTCTCATGGGATCCATTTACCCATATTTCCTTCCAAGTGGCTTGGCTATCTTGTAAAAGCAAAAGTAACCATAAGTAAATATTTTAGATCTTGAATGTTATACAGTCTTAGGTTCATGCAGGACAGAAGGACCCTTTAACATAGACCACCGGACCATAAAGCTACTCCAGAAAATAGTCTGTTGTGTACATAATTGAGGCCAAAGCAAAGTTTCCAAAATTGTCTTTCTAATTTACACTCTTAGAAACAGAATACGAGACTTCCAGAAAATGTTCATTTTTTTTTCTATCACCATTAAAAGGTTATATCTAGTAAGGGGGAAAGGTGAATTAGCCGTGTCAGTGCTGGAGAGCTCGCCCTGGTGGTGAGGACAGGGAAGCACTGGCTGGCCGACCAACCCCACAGCTGCCCAGGCCCAAATCCAGGGTAATGACTTGGCCTGCCCTAACATCCACCCATCTATAACCTGCTGGAGCATGTGAAGGGACTGGTCCTGCAGACCCAAAGCTACAGGATCTCCACAACATAGGGCAACAGCAGGGTAACCAAGAGGAGTTCCAGTGAGGGCCCANCATCGATAGTGTAGCGGAAACCAGAGGCCTCAAACCAGACTCTTTGCAATGAACACTTTCATGTAAAGATGTGGACAAGAGGGTTTACAGCAGGACTCACTGTGTCACACTGCAGCTTCCGTTATGAGATTTTTAATTTTTTCCCATTTTTTATTTTTTTTCCTTTTTTCCTCTTAAATGTTGCTTTATTGGGGGTGTGTGCAGGGCCACAGGGTAGATGCAAAGGGTCTGGAAAATGAATAGGATCAAGATACATGGTGTAAAAGACACGTAGAATAAATAAAAAGGATAAAAAAGACTATATCCACTGTTTTCTCCCTGCCATATTGTCTACAGTTTAATTCTATAAACAATTTGTATTTTCTTTCTATTGCTGTGATGAAACACTAACCAAAACCATCTTGGGGAGGAAATAGTTTATTTGGCTTACATTTCCCNGTCACAACCCATCACAGACTTAACCACATGCCAATATAATGCAAACAATTCCTCAACCGAAGTTCCATCTTCCCANGTGACTCNAGNTTGTGTCATGGTCACCACCCAGCATGTGACTCAATGACTAATTTCAATTTTATAATATCCCAAAGTGTTGACCATTCTAGGGACACTGACATTCTGATATGAGTTCTCGGATCTNNCNTATGTTTTATTTAGCTCAGCAAAAATACTTATGAGTTACTAAGGGGAAAAATTACNGGCAAGTATTTCTGATGAAGGGAGATGCAGAGCTCCTTAACAAAGTACCCAAAATAAAGATGACCTGACCATCAGGATTAGAAATGAAAAGAGAGACATCACAGCAGATACTGATGAAATCCATAGAATTTTTAGAGAATTCTTGAAAAACTTGTATTCCGATAAGTTGAAAAAGAACTNGGATAAATTAGTAAACTAATGTACCAAAATTAAACCCAGAAGACATAAAAACTTAACCAGAGCAATAATGAGCAATGAAATTAAGGTAGCAATGCTGAATCTCTCAATTAAACAAATCCAAGGGCTGTGGACTTCACTGCTAAATTCCATCAAAACTTTAGTAAGTAACTGACACCAAAGGTCTTCAAGTTATTCCATAAATAGAAAGGGAAGGATATCATCAAACTCATTTTATAAGACCAGAGTTACATGAAAAAAGAAAATCATGGGCCAATTTCCATGACAAACATGGGTGCAAACTTCCTTAACAAAGTATTTACAAATCAAATTCCAAACGTATTTGAAAAGTTAGCATCATGAAAAGTTAGCTTCAATATATTCTGGAAAATTGCTGAGAATATATTTTAATTAGTCTCAAAATGAAACAGAAGTACACTAGACAGTGTGCATATTAATTACCTTAATGTAGTCATTCTATATTTCATATATATTATAAAACAGCATGTTGTACATAATTACTATTATACAATTTTATTTATCAATAAACAAATCCTGAAAGAGTTCAGTAAGAGGAGAGGGCACTGAGAGTCTAGGTCCCTAATCAAACATTCAAATCTCTTATTCTCCTCGGCAAATGTAAGTCAGATTCAGACACTTAGCACAGGACACAGCCTCAGCCCCAGATCTGCCCACTTCAGCCTGAAGCCTTGCGTTGATAGTGTGGTCCTCAGATTAACAGTATCGGCCTCCCTGAGCAGCATGTTTATAGTAGAAACTTTGAGTGTCCAGCCCCAGATCTACCAGTCACATGTTCATTCAGCCAGATCTTGGTCACAGTAAAATGACAGTTCCCCTCACTGGAGTATCAGTGTGAAACTAACAAGCTCTGCACAAGGACAGGCAAAGATGCCACATTTCACTGTAGAATTTGCTCACATGCAGAACCCAGAGGCAACTCATAGTCAAGGCATGAACCTACAAGATGGTTGTCTTAGTTTGGGTTTTTATTGCTGTGAAGAGACACCATGACAATGGCAATTCTTGTAAGAAAACATTTGAGGGGACTTGCTTACAGTTGCAGAGGTTCAGTCAATTATCGTCATGGCAGGGAGCATGGCAGCATGCAGGCAGCGGTGGTGTTGGAGCTGAGACTGCTACATCTTGCAGGCAACAGAAAGTCAACTGACACACTGGGCAGTATCCTGAGCATACGAAACCTCAAAGCCCATCCCCACAGTGACATGCTTTCTCCAACAAGACCACACCCACTTCAGCAAAGCCACACCTCCAAATAGTGTCACTGCCNATGAGATTATGGAATTATGGGGTTACAGGGGCCAATTACATTCAAACTACCACAATAGTGACCCATTCACTCCTCAGCCATCTGTCTACCTCCCACTTGGACTTTATACTTGTATGACAAAAGACCAGANTTTAGCAGGAGAGTAGACAAAAACACTTTTAATAAAATATTTTTAAAGTTGTTGATGAGATTTATAGGAATATAAAGTGGTCTTTCCTTATCCACAGGAAACATATGCCAAGAACCCCAGAGGATGACTAAAACCATGAATGGTATTGAATGCTATACCTACCTCTTTTCCTTGAACATACATACCTGCCACAAGGTTTCATTTATAAATTAGATATAGTAGTAGCAGTTACTAGGAAAAGGTATTAATAGTAACTAATAATACTACAGAATAATTAAAGAAGTATAGTACAATAAAANCTATGTGAATGTTCTTTCTCTCTGTTCATGTATTTTTATTTTTTATGATGAGCCTGTTCACTGACAGTATGATNGTTAATATTGATTGTCAACCTTGTGTTGTGACACAATTGAGAAATCAACCAGAAAGAAAAGACAGCCGCAGTGCCTGAGAATCCAAGAGCTGCTAACTATACATTTGTAGTGATTATAAGATTCATCTTGCATATATTTTCCTCCAAATTCCTCCAGAAAATTTTTTCCCCTGGTTTCTGTTCACTCCCCATAAGACTTGTCTTGGGAAAGAAAGGCTTACTGTCATTCTTACTTTATTCCAGGATGAGGAAAAGTAGAGAATAATATTTGATACATTAAGTCNACCTGGTAGAAAGATCTGCATCAAACCTAACGTGTACCATCTGTTCAAATAGCTTTGTCTTGGTAGAGAAGGAGGAGGCTGATTTAGAAAATATATTATGCTCTAGTAAACTAAAGGATATATGTGTCGTGTGTGTATGTGTGTGCTATGTGTGTATGCCTGTGTACTATGTGCATCTGTGCCTTCTGTGTGTATGTTTGTGTTTGTATGTTTATGTGTATGTTTGTGTTTGTGTGTTTATGTGTATGTGTCTGTGT
>LZPO01035296.1:0-13595 GCA_001675575.1 Neotoma lepida
TTTAAATGGGATTTCTTTGTCTAGCACCAACGACTTGTTAAGACTTGGTTCTCTGTATTGCATTGATGAGCATTCACATTAACATTTTAAACACTTGAACTGTTGTCATGTTCTAGACGTCGTTAATAGTCATTTGTAACAATCCCGTGGCTTCTGTGATGAACAGGGAAACCGGAAAGGGGTGTTTTGTTCTGTCTTGTCTTTTAGGTTCTGTTATTTTGATCGTCTTACACTGTTTTATAATGCAAGGGGAACCTGCTGCCCTTGTTACTTCCNGCAAATGCTGTTTTGTTTATGTTAGGCCCACAGTACTCCAAGGTAAGAGTTCTCCTAGCCCAAGCATTTATCAGCATCAATAATCAGCATGGGCAGTTGACTTCTACTTCCTGATCAGTCCCATTTTTTTTTTTCCTCTCTGCCTAATGGCTTTGCAATCGTAGGGTACTATTTATAGATATCTATTTTAATTAGAGGAACGCCTCTGACTATGAGATTTGAACTTAAATCAAGGAGATTCTTTATAAATAATAGAATTCATCCAAAAAGACCAACTTTTAAAAGTTAACTTTGGAAAACGAACCTTACTGAGACCCAAATTTAGTATTTCTGCACAGGTGTTTCTTGGCTTATCTATCACTGGCAACATTAAGGACAAATGAGCAAGANGATAAAGGCTATTGCTGTAGCTATCTCAGAGAACTGTTCCTTTTCTTGGGAAGCTTGAGGCTAGCTTGAGAGATAACCAAAGGCCTCCCCTCTGCACTGTGGCCTCACTGGCTCCTCTCATACTAAGTTAGGGATTTTAGATTTCTACAGCTACCAAACAATGACCCCAGAGAAAGAGAAACTNAAGTTAGTGTGTATTTCTCTGATTGCTGATTCAGCTCCAATTAGAATAAGTTGTATTTTCTACAAAAGTAGAAGCAGAGCCTGTTTGGGAGATTCTGCACCAGTGGTTTCTATCACAGTGATGACCAAAGAAAGAATGCAGAAAGTAGATATGCATTTGATGAGGTAGAGGTGACTGGTGATGGTATTGTATACAGCATTTAAGAGGGCTGGAGAAAGAAGCCCGGCTGGGATTGTTAGGTACAATATGAGACACTCAGTTAAATATTAATTTCAGATTTTTGGCATATGTCCCATGTAGATTTGGGGACATATTTATACTAAAATCTTAGTACAGACTAAGTATATTGTTTACCTAAAATTCAACTTTAACTGGAATCCTGTACTGCTTACTGCTAAACCACACAGCCCTGCCCTGAGACTTCTGATTTGAATAACCATGCACTGGTGCTGTTGAAGTTTAAGAAAAAACTCTATGCTTTAGTAATTTTCAGCATTAGAAGGCAAATAAACGATTCATTCTGTTTTTTCAAATTAAGTGCTTTTGTATCCCTACGATTATATCAGGAGCCATGGTAATTTTACCAGTTATTTAAAAATACTATGATTAGATGTTGATGAAGGCAAATGAAGAAGTAAAGAGACAAGTTCACACATATTCTTTGAAATAGTTGAGCGTGGCAGAAGTGGTCAGTGGGTAAGCAACTGAGAATATTCTACAACTGCCACTTGTTATTCTATTTATGAATACTTCTATTTAAATTTTGTCTTCACAACTATTTTTATCTTACTTATGTAGAAGTTTACATAGTTGAGACCCAGGCCATCAAAGCAAAAGCTGTAGTCTGATTTCTGTGATGTAATAGAATGAACAACTGTGGTTTGTAAGTTGTCATGTCAGGCTAAAATGTTAGTGATTCTTAATTTTCTGTTGTATGCCTGTATGTTACNTTAATAGTTTTACAGGCATTCCAGAGACTTCCACTTGGCTTTAGAGAGCCAATTCCTTGGTTACACTGATAGTAAATTTTATTTACTCAACATATTTGTTTATCAATTGAGTTTGCATTTACTAAAAATACCTTTTCAGAATACTAAATGATTTGTTATTCTCCTGTGGAATCTTCCATTTCTATCATGAAGCATTCCAGTCTTTTATTTCCATTTGTAGGTTATGTCAGATATTAGAAAAGGAGATAAAGTGCAGAATCAGCACNCAGTCAATCAGGAATGTAACGGATCACAAAAAGTTGTACCTTAAAAAAAAAATGGCCCAGTTTTTTCACATATAAATCAGTGAGAGAGAAAATAAATGTTGCAAATATTTTGGTTAATTTAGAATTTATATTGGCTTCATCAAAAATGCTTAGTACCCAACTCCTTATTCCATTATTATTTCAAATTAACTTATTCCCAAACAAGAATCTACCCAGAAATGGAATTTGAGTTTTTCCTGTATGGTTTGCATCAACTATATCATCTTAGGTGTGATATAAATAGGAGTGGATGCTTAAGGATTCAGNGCTTAATTTTGGTTTCTTTCTCTTCCTGCCTTCCCCACCACCCTATTCTTCCTTTCTTTCTTTTATGAGATAGGGTCGCATGTAGCCCAGGCTAGACTTGAAGTATTAACCCTTTTGCCCGCACTTCCCAAGTGCTGTGATACAAGCATGCATCATACCCAACATTGTATTAACCATGGTGCAGTGATGTAGTCCTCTTTTGTTATTGTTGATGTACTGGGGATCCAACTCAGGGCCTCATGCATGNTAGGTAAACACTTTACCTCTGAGTTATGTCTTTGGCCTAATTTCTTCTAAATACCACTCTGGTCTCAATTTTAACACCAGATATTTAGAAAGTGTCCTAGCATTTTTAACTCAAAAAGATTTTGAAANTTGTCTTTTATTTTTTATTGATTATGGTTATTATTCTTTTAGTTATTCCTTTTTTCCTCAGTGCTGGGGATTGAACATAGTGACTTGCAGATGGTAGNCAAATTTTCTATCCAGTCCTGTTACTTACTGTTAATTTGTATTTTATGAGAAACTTTGAATCGTTATCTTTTTCCTGAAGTGAATTTTTAGGAACATACAATAACCTCATTGTTTCTAGTAATATTTTTTTATTTTGTCTGATATTCATATAGCTGTATCAGGTGATTTTCATTATACAAAATTTTCCATTCTTTTACTCTTTCTGTAACGTTTTGTTTTACGTATGTTTCTTATGAAATAGTGTATTATCTAACTCTTAAACTTACTTGCATTGTGTTCATTTATTTCGTGCAGGTTCTCTGTTTCCACCAAGAGATCAAACTTGGGTGCCAGGCTTAGCAGCAAATGCTGAGCCATTTGCTGGTCCCTTCTTGTTGATTGTTTTAGTAGTTCATTTTGAATCTTAGTCTTGAGAAATAGTTCATTTATTATTATTATAAATTTGTTTCTGCTNTCTCACTGCCTTCTTTGACTTCATCTCCTCCCCCAGCCCCTTTCCTTTGGAGTAAGTGGAGTTCCTAAGCTCTCTTCAATGTTCATGCAGAGTATGGGGTTCTATATTCTAATTTTATCTTTGTTTTGGTGCTCATGCTTGAAATTTTAATATTTAGTATACTATCTGCAGCTAATCATTCTCTTGCCTTCCTCTCTGTCAGTGTGCAGGCCCTGGAATAATTACTCCTGTTGTCCCATATACTAAATTATAGTTCACTGTTGTCCAGTTAAATCTATACATTGGGCATTATGACTGCCTGACTAATAATTGTATAGTTTTATGTGCATGTTTGCTACAGTCTTTGATGGGTTTTCCTTCTTGCATCTCATGTCTTCCTTATGGAAATTTTCTTTCTTTATAATATCCTGTAAAAGTTCCTTTCAGCGGAGTCTGATGATAGTAAAGTGCCTTNATTTTTGCATGTCTGAATATATCCTTATTTTGGCCCTGCTTTGTGAATAGTCTTAGCATTTTGAAGATTCTAAACAAAGGCAAGTGACCAGAGAATAGGCCAGGACTTGCTGGAGAAGCAGTTAAGTCATGATACCACTAGCAGAGAAATGGTTGGTTGCAAGTGTGCCCTGCTTCCCTGAACAGTACTCAGCTACCCAGCTTTGCCACTTGAGATAGGGAGAAACTTAACCCCTGCAGAATGACCAGGTAGCAAGATACAGTAGGTCCTGCTTGTTATCCCTGGGCAGCCCAGCATTTGTGGCATTAGGTTGTCATTACCCCCATTGGCTTGATGGGGGACTGCCTAAATCTGTAAGATCTGGCAGGATTTGTGATATCCCTGTCCACAGTTAGGAAGCATGAGCACATTCCCTGGCATCATTTGGGAGCTGGGGTCTAAGCCTGGAGTCTAAGCCTGTAGACAATCAGGATTGATGGCCTTAAACACAAAGCTAGAGCCAGATTCTGGGCAGCTTCCCACGTCACTACCTTTTCATCTGCAAAGAACCAGTACTGCTGCTATTGAATTGTTGTTTATAAGTAGAATATCTTCTCTGGAAGCACCTCTCTGTGGTGGTTGCTGCCACTTCTCCAGCCCTGCTGATTTTTTTAAACTCAGATTTTTTTGGTTTGTTTTCTAAATAAGGTCATCTATTCAATATCTCTACTACATCTTATAGTTGAACTTAAGTAAATGATTTAACAAGGTCACATAGTTGGTCATGTGTAATGGCTTATTTTGTCACCTTGGTTGCATTGGGAAGCCCCTGTGGACACACCTCTAAGTATGTCTGAAGACATTTCCAGAGAAGAGTAACAGAGGGCAAGACACATCCAGAATGTGAATGGCCATTATGGGATGAAAGAGGAAAGGAAGGAGCCTGTTAGCACAGGCAGTTCTCTCTGTGTCCTGGGACACTGATGTTAGCTACTGCTGCTGCCTTCCTGCCAGGAGAGACTAAAATCTGTGAAACTGTGAGTCACAAGACAAAACTGACACACCATGACTAGCACTAGCTCCGAGTTCTTGAGCCCAAATTCAGACTTTGTCCACAGTGACTTACTGATTCTGTTTACAGTACAAGGCATGGGAACGGCTGGGCAGCACACATTGTTAAGTTCTCTGAAGTTTAAAATGATTCTGGTGTGATAGAAGCCTACTTTCTATGATACTGGAATCTCAGTCTCACTGCATCCCAGTGACCAGCAGCATGAGTGTGCCTGGAAGAGGCAGAGGCTCCGCCCCAGGTGCACATCAGAATCTTGTTTTAACANGCTTCCTAGATGACTGCATGCACAGGAAAGTCAGAGAACTCAAGATAATGTCAGTTAGGCATCTGTGCTTTCTGTCTGTTTGCTTCTTTCCAACTACTCCTTTGCCTCTATTGGGTCCCCACGGCTCCCTGGGCCATGGCTTGGTGTGTGTACTGCAGAGTGAAATCAAGGCCCTGAATGTGCTGGGCAAGCACTTCACCACTGAGCTTTGTCACCCAGTCCATTGGGCTATGAGTCCTGATGGGTGAGAAAGCTGGAAGGTTTTTAAGAGCATTGGTCATGTAACCTTTGTCATCATAGATTGTGGAGACTTGAAATTAGAAGCACCAGGCTTTATGGGTAGTGTCAGCGGGAGGGGTTTTGTTAGCTGACCTGGGTCAGGAAGTAATTATCTCACCCACTGAAAAGAGAGTATGATTTCTTCTAGTTGGGTTACGTAATGGAGAGATGAATGTGCTGTGGAGGTGAAGGACTGTGAAAATCAGCTGAAATAGTGAAATCAGTTTTGCTAGGGAACCACACCTGCAGCAGAGGAAGAAGGACCAGTAATTTACATGAGCCAATGGGTACAGGAACTAGAAATACTATTTAATCACCCATATTTCTATGCAAATTTGTAGAATGTGGATAACTTGACACTAACTAGACATGTGGGAAGAGGGGACCTCAAGTAGGAATTGCCTTCATCAGATTGGCCTGTGAGCTGTCTGTGNGGGCGTTTTCTTGATTGCTAATTCATGGAGGATGTCTACCTGCTGTGGGAGGCACTGTCCTGAGCAGGTGGTTCTGGGTTGTCCAAGAAAGGTAGTTGTACATGAACCTGGAAGGAAGCCAGTAAGCAATGTTCCTCTCAGAGGTTTCTTCAGTTCCTGGCTCCAGGTTTCTTGCCTTGAGTTTCTACCCTGTTTCTCTGGAGCAGTGGTTCTCANCCTTCCTAATGCTGCAGCCCTTTTAATACAGTTCCTCATGTTGTGACTTCCAACCATAAAATTACTTTTGTTGCCACTTCATAACTGTAATTTTGCCACAGTTATGAACTATAATATAAACACTTGTGTTTTCTGATGGTCTTAGGCNACCCCTGTGAAAGGGTAGTTTAACCCCCAGGTTGAGAAAGAACCACTGCTTTAGATGATGAACTGAATAATCTGTAAGCAGAAATAAAGACTTACTCCCAAAGTTGGTTTTGGTCATGGTGTTTATCACAGGAACAGAATGAAAACTAGGACAAGGATTAATGCGTGTTTTAGGTGTCACTGAAGCTTGGGGGATGGAAGTTTAGATTAGGATCCAATGGCGAAAAGCTGCAGATTGACGCTGAAGTATCAACCTGCAANGAGAGGCAGTGAGTTCTGAATACCAAGAAGATGCAAAATTCATATCAGTTTGTGGAGCTCAGGAGCAGGGTAGGTGGGGCCCATACAGTAAGGACCTTTTGGAGCAGGGTAGGTGAGGCCCATACAGTAAGGACCTTTTGGAAAGAGGAACAGAGATAACATACTTGCATTCATTCATTGTGGGCCCTGTCAGTGGACAGGGGAAAAAGTGACAGATGTGTACCTGGGGTAGATCAGAAAACAGGAAGTGGCAATAGTGACAAATGCTGAGAAATTTAGTTGAGCTAATTACAGCTCCCCACTTCCCTTTTTAAAGTCTGAATTTATCCTAATGCAGAGATCTTGTGAAGTTTATTTGATTCTGAACATTAAAGATACTTGACTAAACCGAGTAGCAGTGAAGAAACCTTCAGAGAAAGCCGTGATGCAAGGCACCTATTTGAATCAAGGGATTGAGGCTACAGCCTTACCTAAAACCTAGATTTTTAAAGAAAACAGTATTGAAACTTGCAAGTAAAAAAGATAACCATTATTACTGGACAATTCTGAAAAACATTTTCACTCAAGAAGTATATACTATCATCAAAATATAATTTAGAACTTCTAATCCAAATTGCCTTTCTTGAACACAGAGGGCTGTATAATCGTGTTCCTCCACATTGATTTCCAGAGCTGAGTCCACAAGTTATAACTGGCTTCAAGAAAATTGGAGCCTCCCCTGAATTTCCATTCAGCTTTGGAAAATGCTGTAGGTTAAGAAAACACAACCAAAATTTTCTAAAGTTGTGTTTGAAATGNGGACATTTGTAGCTATTAGGCAGGGCCAGGAGGAGTTAGGACAGAGAAATGACTCTNCTTTTGTGCTCTTCTCATGACANTAGCCTTGTCTAAAAGAAAATTTCNTAAGATGTGTGAAGATGCAGGGGACATAGGTGTCTGCTGNTGTAAGGATGCAAGGAGAGCTTGTGAGTAGGACTGCAGTTTTCTAGTGACCTGGGGACTCTNAGAGTTGCTGAAAGAGCATGCATGTACTGGCTGCTTGTTAGTGCTGATGTACAGAAAGTTCACAGACCACAGAAGGAGGAAGTTGTCACCAGTCTCCATCATGAATTACCAGTGAAGTCCTGCCCTGGTCCTCTAATCTCTGTGGGCAGAGTTCTGATTGGAAGGTAAAAAATGAAGTAGAGTTCAGGCACCTCTGCTTGAGCAGAAGATAAACTGTTTCTGTTTTCTTGTCGTTTGTTTTTAATTTTGTGTGTGTAAACAAAATTAAGATGGGGAGATTGATGTTCATATAGTTAGATGGAATCTAATGTTGGTAACTGTTGAGAGTCTGAAAGAATCCTCCAGAATATGGTCTTAGGGTGCTGAATGCTTGAACTAAAGAGCTGAAAAGGTCTCAGAAGTGAGGTCCCTGACCTCCTGTTTCTGNCCCCTCCCCCCACCCCCCTCTTGAATTCAAAATTCCTCCCTGAGCTGTCTCATAAAACGTAGAGCCACAGTAACTAGAGAGATCAATTTCTGTTCCTCTCTTGAAGCCTTTCACTGTGAGGGGTCCTGACCATCCAAACCTGGAGGCCAGGAGGGCTCTGAAGAATTGTTGTTCCATCTAGCACCTTCTGTTGTTCACGCTTCCACACAGCTGTCTACTTTGCCTGTGTCTCACAGACTTAAGCATAAAAGGGAGACAGTTTTCCCTGGGTGTTTGGAATGCTTTCCTGTCATGNAAAAGTCTAAATAAATGTGTTAAGCCTGTCTCTTGTGTTTTAGAAGTCTGTCTCTTTGTTATAGGAGTGGTGGGTGTGACTATTATGATGAGCAAGGACAGGTTTGACTGTTTCTGCCCCTACAGCTCTCTTCAGACTTTGCTAACATGTGGTGGCAGGATGCCATTTGCAATGGTGGTGTCACCAAACTGTAATCTTGCTTTGTGTGTCTATTTGTTTTCTTAATCTCTTCCTTATTCCAAGAAGGGTTTTTTTTCTGTTTGTTTGTTTTGTTTTTTGAACTTTAAATGACTAGTTTGCTTGGCCAGACTTTCTAATAGGATCACAACAGTCTGACTTAATATGAGGATAGCTTGGGTATTCAGGGTATGGGTGACAAATCCTGGACAGTGTGGCTTTCCTATGGCTTGTGCAGTGCCACTCAGGTGTCAAAGCACTTTTTCCATTGAGCTTGTGCCAGATTTACATGTGTAACCTAGATACAAGCCTGACTAGTACACACTATGTACCCAGCATGATTGGGAATAATTGTGGCGTCGCTGTGCATACAGGGTTGTCCCTCCGGCTGTCTGGAGTGGAACAGTTGGTCAAGTGTTAAGCATATCATCAATATGCTTTAAATTCAGGTGACTCGAGAATAGAACAACATGTGTTTAATATAAATGACTTGCTAAATGAGGACATGTATCTAGAAAATGAACCACACTCTTTAAAGGTGGGTTAGACTGAGACTACTCAGAGCCAGGGGCACAAGTCTCCTAAAGAAGTAATTAGTGGTTAGCTGTAATATTAATTCGTGAGAGCACAGAATCATGAAACTGCAAAAGAGTAACATTAAAGGTTTTTAATTATTTATTGTTATGTTACATGCATTGGTGTTTTGCCTGCATGTGTGTCTGTGTGAGGGTGTAGATCCACTGGAACTGGAGTTACAGACAGGTGTGAGTTGCCGTGTGGTTGCTGGGAATTGAACCTGGATCTTCTGGAAGAGCAGCCAGTGCTCATAACCACTGAGCCACCTCTCCAGCCCTGAATTTAAAGTTTTTAAAGCATTAGCTTTTTTTACTCCACAGGATATTGTTTGGAAACTATTGTTGAAAGTTAATTGAAATAAATTTTCACACAGTATATATTTAAAGCAGGTACCAGTAAAGGCTTTAGTGGAAACAAAACAGCCCCTTAAAATGTTAATGTTAAGGAGTGTGATTACTTAGGTTCCCTTTCTGTAGGTTTGCATTTCTTGTAAAATGTAAGTATTTATAAACAAAGGAAACTACTATTAATTTATGATAGATTTAGTGCTAAAATGTGGGTGGACATCTATCTTAATTACCGTGTAGAAGAACAGTTGTTTTGGAAGATGATCTGTGTTTCCTAGTGGTAAAATCATGCATGTGTCTTGTTGAAGAACACTTACTCCGTTTCCCCTTCCCATGGGAGGAGAGGGGATAGCAGGGGACAGAAGGAAGGACTGCACACCAGCCTATTCCCGTGCAGCCAAAATTTAGGGGTGGTAATTAGTGAGTAAGTTCCTGATTGGTGCCTTTCTGGACATCACCTGACACATCAAAGGAATGCTACCATCCTCCTGAGTCTGATGACTGTACTGGAATTCAGATGGNCTGCAAAGCATTTCAGGTTGTGCTCCCGCAGTTCGGCTTATGACTAATTAATTTTTTTTAATTTACTGGAGACTAAACCTAATTTATGACTAATTCTTGTTCAGAAACTTCTTAAATGGAGGACAGGTCAATAAAACTTAGATGGTAAAATTAGTTCCTATTATCATTAATCTTAATCTTATTAGTCAGTCTTTTGGGTCATGTTGTGTTTTGAATGAACAATCTCTCGTGTCACTCAATTAGAGTGTTTTGTTAATTAGAGTGTTTTCACCTTTTCTTCTGTTCTTGTATTGTCTCTAGCCCTTCTTGTATTGTCTCCCTGCTTGTTTGGGTGTTACTCTGTCATGTTTTGTCAGTATAAGG
Source organism: Neotoma lepida (assembly GCA_001675575.1). NCBI lineage: Eukaryota > Metazoa > Chordata > Mammalia > Rodentia > Cricetidae > Neotoma > Neotoma lepida. The sequence goes on from LZPO01035296.1 coordinate 10,120, forward strand.
ATAATAATTAGTCTTTGGCCTTTTCTTCTGACCCTGCATTGTCCCTGTTCCCTCAGTTTGTATTCCCATGCTTGTTTGTGTCCTGTTCTTTCANATAAGAAGCTACTCATCTTGGACTGACTCTTCAGTGCCTGAGGCTGGTAAAGCCCTGCGCTTGCATTGGTTTTCGGATGAGTGGTATTGTCTCAGGAAGCATCTGCATTCTGATTTCTCTGTGTGGCTCATTCCCATCTGCTCTCTGTCTCCCACAGATTGGCTCACATTTCTTCCTTGCTTTCATAGCTTTCTAGTTTGCTGTCATCTTTGAGTTTTGTCATTTAAAAATATTTTATTCACATCTTAGTTTTGTTCCAGGAGGAAGCAAAATAAGCAATATTCTGTGTAATGCACATTTAATCTAGATATCTCCCTCAAGGTCAGCAGAGCATCTAGATCCTCCTGAAGTCCAACACTGTCTGGAAGCTTCTCCATGACTCTAGATGCTGTCAGAGTTTCCTGCCCGTACTCTGCAGCCAACAACATGCTTCTTTTCACTTTTTTGCCTTGCACCTATTTCTGTGGCAGTTCAACTAAATTATTCCTTTATTTTATTTTGTTAGTTGTGCATGTGCACTCATCATGGTGCACGTGTGGAGGTCTGTGGACAACTCTCAGGAGTCAGTTCTTTCCTTCCACTGGGGGTGGGGGTTCCAGCAGCAATCACCTTCACCAAGTCACCTCACCACCGAACATTTCTGCTATTGTACTTTTAAAGTACAAAGCACTTAAAACTGAAGGAACTACACAACTCAGTCTATTTGTTTTACTTATTAAACATGTATGGTATCTNAAACACCAGGTTGGTTGTANCCATCTGCACACCTGTCTCCTAGAGCTCATTACCTCTTGGGAGTTTAAGAACTGAAGTCAGCGTGGGACATGGTNTCAGGGTAATGGTGGGGTACGGACAGGAAAGCCTGGCATACACCATCAGGGGACAGTGACATGAAACTTCTGTGGGGAGGAGAGTAAAGTTGCCACAAACACTTAATGTCACACAGGTTGGGAATTTTGTGTGTGTTAGGAGAGTGTATCTGTGCTGTGAAGGATTCCATTCAGGGCATGGAAGAGAGGAGTGTAGGCTTCACAGAGTGCTGCCTGGGGATGTGGGAGCAGGCTTTTTTATGTGCAAAGCCTTCTACACCTCTGTAAACCAGATGTAACATGAAGCTGTCTTCCTCTTCCACGTTTAGGTTTTCCTTACTNCTGCTCAACTTGGAGGAGTACTACTTTGAGCAGCACACAGCTTTCCACGTGCGGCACCAGGGCAGCCATGAGGAAAGGTGAGTGCGCTCACACAGCTCTGGGCACTACTAGGCTCTGTGAGGTCTGATGTCTTCAAAATAAACACAAGGCAATGTAGGAGTCCCTCTTTAATTAGGTAGTGAAATGGTGGTATAACTTCCTAGGCTGGTTCTGTTCCTCTGAGACTGCCGAGCAGGGCTCCTAGGGTGGTTCTGCTCCTCTGAGGCTGCCGAGCAGGGCTCCAGTCACCGTTTTGCTCCTGTATCCCTCTTGTCACACAGTGCACTCTGCTCTTGGTCACTGGGATGATGATACAGTAGAGTAATGATGGAAAGCCATGGAGCAGTGAAAGATGTCAGCCTCTTCAAAATGAAGTAATAAATAATGCAGTGTGGACCAGAGCAAAATCTGCTTCCTCCATAACTACTAATTCCTCCTTTAAAAACAGATCCAGTTGCTTGGTTCGATTTTTTGAAAGCTATGAATCAAAGCATGTCTTGTCTTTCAGTTTTTGTTTTCTTTGTACAAATTGTACTTCAGTGTCACTAAATTGCTGATTAATGTGAAGTTATTCTTAGTTGAAAAATTCTAGCTAGTAAATACGTTGGAGTGATAGGATTTAAAACCCAGATGAAGTAATGGATCTATGAGGGGGGGTCAACAACTACACACAGCTGTTGAACCCAAGCTGAGTGGCTACCTGCTTTTACTGGTACAGGACCATTTGTTTGGGAGCAACCACTACCATTTGTTTCCATGTGGCCCATGTTTGATCACCCTGTGACAGTTGTGACANAGACTGCATGATCTATAAAGATACCTCTGTCTGGCTCTTCATAGAAAATATTTACCATAATTATATGGTGTATCGTAATCTTCAATGGCTGCTAAAACCATTAGATGAGAGGTTACTAAGAAGTTTTGTAATGGGCATACCACCACCTTAAGCCCCTCGGATTTCCTGCCAATGTGAGGCAGTACATGTGTCCTGTCTCTTCTTCGCCCCGTCTCCCCCACCCACGTATTGTCAGAAGATGTAACAGAATCTGATCTAATCCCATGGAGAATGTAAAACAAGGACCTGGTAGAGGGGTATCATACAGATACAGTAAGCAACAGTTATGGGCTGGGAGGTGGGGCTGCTGTTTCAGTGGGAGGCTCTTGTCTGGAATTTCCAAGAGAATGTGGGTTATGACAAAAAGTCATTATGTAGGAAAATAATCTTAGATTAGCAAGTGTGAGGAGTGTATCAGCAATGTGGACTCTGCTTGGATTTTGATTTGAGTAAACTATGAAANTACATTTATGAAATGGAAAATTTTTGAACACAATATACATGGAGACCTTAAATAGTTATTCATTTTTAAGTGTGATAATGACAGAGCCATTATTAAAAGAGTGTTTCTTCAGANCTCTATATGAGGACCAGCTGGGCTAAGGAGAGGCTTACACAAGAAACAGAAATGACCAATGCTAAANTTAGGTGATGGGTATGTGGGCATTTTTTATTCTATTTGCTTATACCTAGAAATTTCATACTATTAACAAATTCAACTGTGGGTAAGTTTTGGATATTAAAAGTAAATGCACTTAACAAAATGAAAAAAATGTAAATTTTCAAAACCCTTTGAGAAAGGAGAGCTGTAAACTGAATCATGACCTTCCGTGTGACGGGCCTTCTCTCCCATTTAGTGCATATATTGAGTAGTGACAATGACCAGACGACTCCAATATCACTTCCTTCCACAAAAGAGGAGAGTTTTCTCTGGGGGTTGGGAGGCCATTCTTGGACTTTGCAGCTGTATTTCTCAGTGTGGGTTTTGTTGTTGTTTTTGACACTTTAGATTTCTAAGTTATATAGAAATATAGACTCACAAATTTTCCTCCTTCAATTTTCACAGATACCCAAGTCCTTGAATGGCTCAGGTCTCTCACAAAAAGTGGTATAATATTTGCATACAGCCTTCAAGCATCTTCCTGTTTACTGAACACATCTGTGATTATGTCCAGTACTGAACATGGCTCCTACGTAGCACTTCATCCCCATCCATTCATTCANCACAATGTTTGATCATAGCAAATCCNAGTTTTGTTTTTGGAACTTTCTAAAATTAAAAAAAATAATAATCTGAGTTGGTTGAATATATGGAGACAGAACTTTGGATATACAGGGCCACCTGCAGCCACCTCAG
>LZPO01035296.1:16283-32746 GCA_001675575.1 Neotoma lepida
TGGCCGTTCAGCTCTTTATTAGACGATCAGGTGTTTTAGACAGGTAAAGTATCACAGCTTCACAGACTTAAACAAATGCAGCATAAACAAAAGTAACACACCTGAAAATAATANTCCCCAACACCGAAGCATCTAGGGGAGTGGAGTGGGAGAAGGCAAGAGCAGCCTCTGCTGTCTCTTATCAGGGAATCCTTTGTTCATAGAACACTGGTTAACATGCCTTGACATTTCTCTTATGAAATCTGGGAGATTTTGAATAAAGTAACTTTCTGTTAGCACCTTCTGTAATTCCAATTTTTAAAAAAAAAAAGATGAACTGTCTTCAACTTCATATTTAATGCCCCAGATGCAAACAGGTACAGCCCATCTGGTGTTTTGTGGGGGAGTCCTGTTACTATCCCTAACCCTGTGTGCTCACGGTGTATGTCTTATTACATCATGAACTTATTACAGGGCATCCATATCTTGGAAGGAAAGGGAACTTCTTTTTTTTCCAGTTAAAAGTAACATTTTCTTTAGAAAACTATCCATCTTAGTAAAGGTTGAATAATTTGATTTTAGAAATACAGCTCAGAATCCTTCCTCTTTTAATAGTTTTATGAAGAGATCTCAGATTAAATCAGTTCAAAATCAAGGGGCACCCAGGGCAAGTTATTTTAAGCTTCATATGTCCAGACTTTCACCAAGTCTCAGAAAGAGGTTTGGTACAGAGTTTTGCTTTCAGATTTTGTTGTTATTGTTGGAATAACATGTTTGTGTGTGTATTATGTGTGTATGTATAAACATTAGTTTTAAGCCATATGTTCAATAGAGGAGATGGATGGTGAGGAGNAAAAAGCTCTCCTCCATTGTCAGTTAGTGATGAATGTTAGGAAGAAATGAGCAGCAGGACAAAAGTGTAGGGCATCCTAGGGAATGTTGCTGTGCTCCTTGAGACAGAGTGGTTAGCAAAGAGAAAGAGCCACTAGCAGTGCCAACAACGCTAGCTGGCATGATTACAAGATGTAGGAGTTGAGCAGGGTCAGGGTAGAGGGATCAGAGCAGAGTACACACTCGGAGGAAGGCTGGCATAGGAGCAGGCCACTGTCGTGGTGACCTCTGAACCGTGATAAGGCTGTAGAGTAAAAAGCAAATGAGAGAGCCACTGGGAAGCTGGTTTGTATGCATTTGAAACCTTCTGGTGAAGGGTCAGGAGTGAAGCCAGGAGACCCTGAGTGCTCTTCATCAGACCGGTGAGAGTTCCTCATTATCTGGGTATATGCTGAAGACAAGCCTGGCAATGTGCTGATGATGTAGTTGCANTGCATAAAGAATAACAATCCAGAAAGACTTTTAACTAGAGCTGTGTAACATGTAAACATTGAATTCATACCATCTTTATAGGAATTCTTCACAGTTAAAACGGTTATTTCAGTGTTGACTTGCCTTTCTCAGGTATATTTCATTAAAGAACACAATATTGTGGCACCTTATAAGATAGAACGGGTAAGTAAAGTTTTTCATGTATTATTGGAAATGTATGCAGTGATTTTGAGCAGTGGGATTTTTATGGTTCTATTAACATCTTTAATCAAATATGGTAATACTGAGTACTTCAAAGTTTATTAACAGTTATTGCAAAAGTACCCAAGGGATACAGACTTTAGCCCTAATAGCAAAAGCTTAGAGATGATACTAGAAGTGGAAGAAATGGAGAGATGGCTCAGGAGTTAAGAGTACTGGGGGTTTGTTACTTACATGGCAGCTAAAAACCATTTGTAACTCCAGTTCCAGAGGATCTAATGTCCTCTTCTGGCCTCTGCAGGCACTGCACACACATGTTACATAGATATGTGTACAGGCAAAATATCTATACACACAAAATAAAAATATACACATCCTTCTAAGGAAGGAAGAAACTAAAGTCAAAGTATACAAATTTATAAGCATATTTACTGTGTATCACTGAGAATTTTTTGCCTAACATTACTGAAAATTTATTTTTAAGAGTAGCCAAGAACTACTTAGTTTATAAAATACCCTATATTTGATAACAAACTTTTATAAAGTCTTANTTTGGGGGAAGTTATAAAGATTTATCAAGGAAGCATAGGCATTTATGTGACTTCGCCTATGTTGTTACCCTTCACACTACAGCATACTGTGTGGGGAAGGCATCACTCCTACTAAAGGAGTTTTTATAGGACCATGGGGCAGAGCTAGCTCGTAATAAGGACACTTCTGTGAATGAGAAAAGTCACTCTCTGTGCAAACCCAAGCCCACATGCTGAGTCAGCTCCAGGTGCAGGCCGGCCTGCAGTATNATATCCAGCAGCTTAGGAAACACAAACTGCTTAAGCGGTTTTATAGACAAGAAAACTTGCATGTGCACGTGACCCAGGAGCTTGGCCACTATGTGTGAGTGTCCCTTCCTCTCTGCTAAATGCTTCTTGCCTTGTGACTGTTCTCTTGTTGTGACATTGCCTCTACACTTTGACAAAAGCCTCCATGGGCAATAGCCTACTCTCCTCAGGTTGAGAGCACTTCTGGGTACCCTTCCTCAGGTAGCTCTGCTGAGACCATCTAAAGTACAGACCTGTTTCTCAAGTGCCAGGCACATAGCTATCAATGCATGTGAGGGTTCTCTAGGGACGCAGATCATCAGGATGTTACATTTATGTATGAGTGTGTGTGTGTGTGTGTGTGTGTGTGTGTGTGTGTGTGCACCTGTGCATGTGTAGTGCATGGGGAGATTGAGACAGAGAGAGAGTGTTATAAGGAATTTATTACAAGGAATCAGTGTGGGAGATAATAAAGACTGAGACATCCAGCCTCTGAAGAGCCCACAGTGTAAGACAAGTCTGCATCTGAAGGGAAGGGAAACCCAGCGCTCCTGCCAGAAGATAGTCACAAAGGCAGAAGATTTTATCTGTAGTCTTTTGTTCTCTTTGGACCTTGACAGACAAGGCTCACTTACATTGAAGAGTTCAGTCCATTTTAGTCATTTTAGTCTAGTGATTCAGTGTTAATTCTTCCTCCTAGACATACAGAAACAATGTTTACTGAAATATATCGGCATTTTGTGGCCCAATCAAGTTGACATGTAATGGTAGCCATCATGTACATGTGTTCCTGTCCTCAGGGCACCTCAGTATNTGGAGTGAATATTGAGGGAGCTGAGGGAGAACTAGATATCAATACAGTGACTGCGAGAGCTTTCTATCCCACCCAAGAATGAGAAGAGCACACAGAGAACACCAACCAGGAGCCAGCATTGCAGGCAGGTGGACTCCTGTGTATAGCACAGAACATTCTACCCACATTGACACACATTATGTGTTAGGTCACAAAGCAAACCATNGCAAAGGTAAGATTGAAATCAGTGCCCCACCACAGTGAGGTGAAAACAGAATTGGAAAGACAAAGATAGTACACTTAAACAGCATATCCTCAAGCTAGCAGGGGGTCAAAGAAATGAAAAGAGAAACTTGGAAACATTGCATGACAAATGAAAACAAAAAGAGAATGCCAGATTATGGGAGCAAAGCAGCATTAAGAGAAATGTAAACTGTATGTCTACATTACAGAAGAAAAGACTCAACATAAAACTAACTCCACCCCTAGGAATGAGGACGGGAAGTACAGACAAAGTGCAGGTGCATGGAAGGCATTGAGTGACACAAGAGCTATGGGTCTTGTACTTGCTCCCAGCGGGTGCTCTTAGTTCTGGGGATGAGGGCAGAAATATGCAGAATTGGCAGCTGCGATGCAGATGTTCTTAAGATAGCTGGCTGACATGCTCTGTTTCTGTCCTCGTCAGGGAAAAATGGAGTATGTGTTTCACCTGGAAGTGTCTGGGAAGGTGGAAGACGTTGTGGAGACTTTGCTACAGGTAAGCCAGCCATTCAGTCTGGTACCCACAGAACACAGGCAGAGTGAGCTGGAAGCCTCAGTTTTGTTTTTGCTTTTGTTTTGAGGCAGGGACTCATGTAGTTCAGGCTGGCCACCCTCCTGCCTCTCTCTCCCTGGAACTGGGATTAAAGGCATGCACCACCACATCTGCTCAGAAACCATCTTTTAAATCTCGTATTTCTTCTTACCCAGATAACTATCACTTTTCTAAATATGCTGATTTGCTTGAATTTGGAAACTTAAGTAGGAAAAGCCACAGACATCAGGAGTGATCTCTGCTGTTACTAAGTGAAAGAGTAATCAGTGTTTTTCCATTGCCTCTAAAGAAATACTTGCTGTTACCTGCAAGAAAACTGATTGTGTGTATTTGTCACATTGTAGTTGCACAGAGCATCCTGTCTTGATAAACTTGGTGACCAAACGGCCATGGTGAGTATTCTGAATAATTGCTGCTTGACTAGGAGTTAACTTCTATCGAGCTCACTTATACTCATGTCCATGTTTTTAAATGGTTCTTCTCATAGATAACAGCTATCTTGCAGTCACGTTTGGCTAGGACATCATTTGACAAAAACAGGTAAGATTTCAACATTTTGTTTTCTGACTAGAATGCAGTGAACGGCTCCATCTTTAGAGCTCTTTTGGCATGCTGAAAACTGATGTGGGCTGGGATGTGGGGAGCACTTGCCTAATACGTATGAGACTTTGGATCTGGCCCCAGCATGGCTTTCATCATCTTATTCCAAACCTGTTTATCTTAGNGAATGGTCCAGCCTAAGAATGATAACTCTTAGAGTTTCCTCTGCCCTCTTCCTTCCTGACATCTGTCTGTCACTTAGAAGCCTGTGCATCCCACCACTGCCGTNTTGCCAGCCTCTCCACTTGTCTTACCCACTGGGNTTGCTGCAGTGCACCTTAGCAACCCTTAGTCCACCTTCTCAATTCTAGTCTCCCTCCTCAGTTCCTCTTCACCCCGCAACCTCATGACCTACTCAGTTGTGGCCTGTGTAAAGAACACGTTTATCACTTGGCTATTGGAAGTTACAGTGACCTGCTGCCATGGCCTTGGCCATTTCTTTGGTGGTTGCTTGGTCACTGCTCAGTGCTCCAGGTGGCTCCTGGCTCTCTTGAGTTCTGGGCTCTGGCTGCTTGCAAAGGGAGTAAGGTGCTGCTGGTCGCCTACTCTCTGCCCTCTAAGCCTTTGTTGTATNCTCTTGTTCCCTCTTTCTGTTTCCTCTCCTCCTTCATCTTAGCCCCTTGTTTTCTAATGTATGGAACATGTATCTGCCTGTCTTTTGCTTCTGACTAACTGGGCTTTCTGATTTTAACTTAGCTGTCCATTCTTAAAGAGAATAATTGCATTGAGTACTTTCCTATCATTCCCCACGGGACTAAGAGGGTATACTTATTGTTCTAATGGTTTTCCCATTGATTTTCTTGGTCTTATTAAGTATGCAATACAGTTTCTGAAAATAATGGTGCTATTCATTTTTATCCTAGTTTCTTATTTATTTCTTGCTTAGATATAGGCTGTTTGCCTGTGTTTTCATTTCATATTCTTCTGTATTACCTTATCTTCACAGTAACTATTGGTACCGGGTGGTCCACAACCATATATAATGCCAGTTCTAGAAGATCTGATCTCCTAAGGTACTAGGCATACACATGCACAAACATACATGTGGGCAAAACTCATACATATAAAATGAGATAAATAAATCTTAAGAAAATTAAAAAGTGGTTAACTTTGAAAGTTTTAATTTATTTATCCAGAACCTGAAATGTTATACTGAGGGATTTAGGGAAGAGTCTTTGCAGTGTGAAATGAAATATTCCAGTCATGTGCACTGTTTCTAAAAAAGTGAAAGCAAACTTGCGAACATAAGTTTTCATCACAATTTTGAAGATATGTCTCTTATTCAAGATATNTATTTTCCCTACTTTTTATGTTGAAAGGGTTCAAATTCTGTCAAGTCAAAAGAATAGTATAATTGAGGGAGAGTAGCTCCCTCTTTTTCCCTCCAGGGTACTCTTGAGCAGGGAGATATAAGGAATATGTAGATAGAAATATAAAGGAGAGAGACAGACAGAAAACACAAGATAGCCTTGGGAGGGCCTGGGTCAAAACACACCAGCCCCTTCTGTCTCTACTAAAGGGATTTCAAAGGAATGCCAAGGGGTGGAGCAAAAGACCTCCCCCCAGCACAGCCAAGTNCAGACCACTCCAGATACCTGGCGACCATGCACATGGTCAAGCCATCCTCTAATGCAGCCCTGCTGTGTAAAGCAAGCTCAGATCTCACTAGGAAACCTTTGTGGGCTCCCACAGGTCCCTCCTCTTAATTTTTTAAAGGGCCCCTCAGGCCCCTCAGATAGACTGAGGTCTCAGGCCCCTCAGATAGACTGAGGTCTGTCTTAGGTCGTTCTCCACAATTCTTTCTTCCATTACTCATCATGGAGATACGCTTTCCATCAAGCATACTCTGTCTTAGGCTGGAAGCCATCAGGAGAAAGTTGACTGTCATTGACTCTCAGCCTCTGGTAGAAGGGAGTACTGAGCTCAACTTAGCTCTGGCCCAGGTTCCTATTGAACTTACAACCTCCACAGTGATCTCTATAACTACCACACCTCCCAGTACAGGAGTAGAGGATGATAATGATGGCATTTCTTTTTTGGAATTGGTCTTAAGATGTCTATAACAGCCTTAGCTGTGCCAAGCCTGTTTTAAATCAGTAAACTCTTGATGCAAACCACATCAGATAAATTACATCAAACTTAAAGATTCTCTTAGCTTTTACCAAACTCTGGGTCATTACATCAACATAATTGTAGTATAAACCTTACTATACATATTTACAACTCTTTTAACTGAACTACTATCACTATACATATACACTTTTTGCAAGCTTACATTAAACATTTCGACTTATATTCAACATTTACACTTTTCACAAACTCATATTCAATATATACTTATTTATACTTCTTACAAGCCTATATTCATAAGGAAACCCTATAGTACTACTTTAGAAAATATCTAGGAGAAATTTCTTAGAAGAACTATAAAGACTGTTAGCAGAACTAACTTACACTAGAAAGAATCTTTTAGCAGAACTTAGCAAACATATATAAGAGACTTCCTAACACCTAGAAGAGATTTCTTAGCTATACTATTAACAAGACAAGAAGTACGCAAATCATTTCTAAAGTTCAGAGTTTATAGTCAGCTTTGATATCATTCTGAAAGTTCTCCTGACATTTGGAAACAAGAGCCTAATTCGTCAATGGCTCTCTCAACCCTGGGATTTAGTGAGTACTGTTGCTAAACAGTACTTTATGCATTCCAGATCTTTTATAAAAACTCTATTAAGAGCTATCTCAGTTTACAGCAAACCCAAAAGGGAAGAAAAGAGGATGAGGAGAAAACTTTCCTAAGGAACATCTGTTTCTGAATTACTCAGCTGACAACTCCACAACAGTCAATTTCCCATCAGAAGAGAATTGTCTAAGTTGGAGTGGGGTAGCAGACCTGCAACCTTCAGCAGGTTCACGTTCCTATGAGTACCAAAAACATTGCTGAAACTTCATCCCAAACTCCTCAGCAGTCTGGAGGTCTCCTTATTCTCCTACTATCCCCAGACTGCAAAATGGAACCTCTATATCAGAAAAATTGATTTAGCTGCTTTTCACTCCAGTTCCTCTAGAGGAGTGTAATTGGAGCTGATACTCCTTATCACCAAACTCTCAGACAATTTTCCCTCTTTTTATTTTTTAAAGCTATATTTACCATGAATTCTTTTAACAATGCTGATGTTTCTGATAGATTTTTATTAGTACAATATTTCTGGCAAGGTTATTTGTTCACTAAAACTGCTACTGTTCCAAGGAATCAAGAACATAGATGTTGTTTCATGAAACACATTCTTCATTAGCTTACTCTGAGGAACAACATTTTTATGATTTAGTATTTTCAGTTCATTAGCTTCTCAACCCCTGATGTTATTTTTATTAGTAGCTGTGATATACTCTGACCATGAGTTATTTAACTCAGACTGTAGTTGTAGCTTTTCAACTTTTAGTAAGACACCTAGATTTTCTGGAGTTTGATCCCCATCTACAACGTAGTCATTTCTTTTTGAGTGCCTGTTTCCTTGTCTCCCTATTAGATTTGCAAAGGAATCATTCATTGCAGAACTTCTGATTATTCTCATTTGTCCTCTCTAGTATCTCATAACACAACCCAAGTTTTTTATTTTTACTTACCCATAAGTTTTTTTCATATCTAAAGCAATGTTCAGTGTACAGACTGCTTTCCCTTGCTTTTTTAAGGATTTTAAAGTGGCTTGTTGACAATTGGTATTAGTATTTTGAGTATCTCCTGAAAGGCGAGCTTTTTGTTGTTTGTTTTTTGGGAGATAAAGCCAAGCTTTTTAGCAGCTCTTGGAAAAAAGCAATGTTTTAAGTTGAGTGTTTGGAAGTTTTTGTCCCAGTTTATCTGTGTTTTCTCCATACTGGCTTGCCTATGCTGTCTTGCTTCTATGCACTACATTTCCCAGGATGCCTTTCTCTATAGCATCACTACATTTCACTCTTCATTTCCCAAGCTGCCTTTCTCTATATTGCCACACTACTACAAACTACCTTTCCCATAGTGCCTCTTGGGTCCACCACTTCCATTTCTGCCAAAATGCTTTGTTTCCATGCTTTTAGCATGGGAGGTTTGAGTCAAGTTTTTGCTTTTTTAACCACAGGAGATCGAAAGATTTCTATTCTCCCTGAGCTAGGTTTACTTTTTTCCTGACACTGTTCCTGAGTGAGTAATGCCTGTCTGAGTGCACCTTCAGGCAGGCATTTTGATACTAGAAACAAAACTTCTCAGGGCTTGCTCGCTCCTCTGCCTGGTCAGTGAAGGAGAATGAAAGTACTTAAGATAAAGCTTTTCCACAGCCCTTTCAGAAAGACTTTTTCCCTGATAGATCTTTGTCTCATCCCGCTTGTCTCCTCCCCAAACACAGAGTCCCTGATGCCACAGCAGCAGCCGCAGCCAAGGCTCAGCTTTGCTGCCTCCTCCTCGCCAGTAGCCCTTCCCCAGGTCCTGTAGTGCCTCTGTTGTGGCTTCACCTTGGGGGAGGCTGTCCCTGCTTTGGCTTTCTGCCTGCACTTTCTCACTAGGCTCTAACCACAGGGAACTTCTGGCTGCTGTTTTTACTAGCAGAGAGGATTTACCATTTTCAAGAGGTTTGTTTTTTCTTAGAGTAAACCACAAGTGGTTTTCCCATAGAGTTCCAAGTGAATCTAATTATACCCTTACAGAAAGAGAAATCTTTGAGAAGCAAAGATCTAAAAGGCTTTTTAGTTTTCTGGAGAGATTAAGTTTTTCCCAAGAAAGCTTTTCAGTTTTTGAGAAAGACCATCAAGTTTTCCCAAAACTTCTGTTCTCTAAACTTTGGCTTCATGGTCAAGAGGAAACTAATTCTGTTAGCATGGTGTTGTACAAGTTTTCTCAGGCACTGCTGATGGAGTGGAGGGTTTTTGTTTTGTCTGCATCCACCTCAGGGCAAATCTCTTTCCTCTGCTGCTTGGACTTAGCATTTTAGCTGTCCCCAGGCCAAAAGCTTCCATAGGAATCTTTTTTCTCCCCATTTTCCCTCTGATGTTTCCCAGTTTGTGTTCCTAGCTCAATAGTTACAAAATTAAGGACATAATTCCTCTGTCTCGCTGCTTATCTTATTCTAAGTTTTCTTCCTAATATTCCTACTCTACCTTACTCTAAATTTTTTCTACATTATATTACTACACTCTATCTTCCTTAATTTTTCATAGATAGAATTTTAAGAGAAAGAAAAAGAAATCTTGATAGAGAAAAATCTATACTGCAGCCTTACTCGGGCATCTTTCAGCCCCTCATTCTTCTTCCTGAGAATAAAAACCCCATCTTCACACTCACTACAAAACTGGTCCAACTGCTTCTCATGGGGCTTTCTCTCCAGCTTTCACCAAGTCCCTGGTTAGTCCCTGTTTCTGGTGCCATTTGAGGGAGAGCACTCCCTCTTTTTCCCTCCAGGGTACTCTTGAGCAGGGAGATATGAGGAATATGTAGATAGAAATATAAAGGAGAGAGACAGATAGAAAACAGGATAGCCTCGGGAGGGTCTGAATCAAAACCCACCAGCCCTGTCTGTCTCTACTAAAGGGATTTTAAAGGAATGCCAAAGGGTGGAGCAAAAGACCTCCCCCCAGCACAGCCAAGTACAGACCACTCCAGATACCTGGCGACCTGTCTCTTATACACATCTAGATGTGTATAAGAGACAGTCGGGAGGGTCTGAATCAAAACCCACCAGCCCTGTCTGTCTCTACTAAAGGGATTTTAAAGGAATGCCAAAGGGTGGAGCAAAAGACCTCCCCCCAGCACAGCCAAGTACAGACCACTCCAGATACCTGGCGACCATGCACATGGTCAAGCCATCCTCTAATGCAGCCCTGCTGTGTAAAGCAAGCTCAGATCTCACTAGGAAACCTTTGTGGGCTCCCACATATAATGAACACAGATATCCTATGACTTACTAGGTGTGTTTTTGTTAATGTCTTTGCAGTTTGCATTAGATATTACCGTGCTCATTGGCATATTCATATGCTCTGGGGTGTTTGTTTTATTGAAGCTTTCTTCTTGCCATTATCCCTCAGTAAGGCGGCCTCTGTGTAGCACTTGGAGGGCATTAGCTATTCTAAGTCATCTGGTTATACCAGTTCAACATGCAGAGGAGGTGGCTGTAGCTTATGCGAATACTGTGTCCTTGTAGATAAGGACCGTAGGCAACTGCAGAATTGGGTGTGTGTGTGCGCGCACGCGTGTGTGTGTGTGTGTGTGTGTGTGTGTGTGTGTGTGTGATTATGCGCATGTGCGGTGACATCTCTATGTAGTATACATGTACGTGTTTTCATGCTGAATATAATTTTTCGAATTGTTTGACACTAGGTTGTAGGACATTGTGGCAGTGTCCCATCAGTATTGAGGTGTGCATGTTTTAAAGGGACGTTCTTGCAGTCCTTGGTATCATTGTCATGTCCAGTTAGCCCCAGTATCTTCTAACACAGCTCCACATTCATGTTCACCCAAAATTTTTCTAAAACTTCTTTATTTTAGAATGATTTTAGATCTTTAAAATAAAGGATTCTGTAGAGCTCCCTTCATTCGTCACTGAGCTCTCCCTAGTATTAATATTTGGTGTGTAGATNTTTTTTTTCAAGACAGGGTTTCTCTGTGTAGCTTTGGTGCCTTTCCTGGAACTCACTCGGTAACCCAGGCTGGCCTCGAACTCACAGAGATTCTCCTGCCTCTGCCTCCTGAGTGCTGGGATTACAGGCATGCGCCACCACCGCCCAGCTGTTGCCATCTTTTCTTGGGCACATTGCTTGATGCCACTGAAATCTTCTTTTCCAGATATTTGTTACTAGTACAGAAATATTATAAATTCTTTTTTTTATATTGGCCCTNTACCCTGCCATTTCTAAATTCATGCATGAGTGAATCTTAGATGGGTTTTTAGCAGAATCTATATTGTTTTCATGTTTGCAGTCATTTCTGGACAAGGGCAGTTTCACAGAAATTTCTGTTTATTTTCTACTTGCCGTCTCATTGTACTGTTTTGTTAATGAATATCTTGGGTGCAGAAGCCCTGTCTTATTCTTGATATTGAAGGAGGATGGTTTAGTGTTTATCATTAANGAATGATGCTGGCTGTAGTTTTTTCATAGATACTCATTGTCACAATGAGGAAGCTAGTTTTTATTTTAGTTTGCTGAATGTGTTTTCAGTAAAAGGTACAGAATTTTGTCAAGTATTTTTTCTGTACTTATGGACATGATAATTTCTCATTTATTGTTATTATAAATTATATTGATTTTTTAATGTTAAATGAACTTCGTATTCATGTAAAAATATTTTAACATCATGGTGTGTGACCCTCTCTATTGCTTTGTAGACATTTTATCAGAAGTTTTTGCATCTATCTTCATGCAGGACATTGCTCTGTCATTCTCTAGTAGTTGTTTTGGTACAAGCTTCTGTGATCTGCACTATGATCTGCACTCAGATCATAGAGTGCATTAGGATGTGTTCTGTGATCCTGTGTTTACAAGAAGAATGAGGCTTGGTGATATTTTTTTCTTACTTNTTTTGGTATAATTCACAGATAAAGGTATATAAATGTGAAGTATTCTTAGAGATTGTACTTAAGGTAGTTTGTTATTGTTAATTACTATTACCACCATCATTATTCCTGTCATGTTGAGAGAGGATCTTACTATATGGCTCANACTGGCCTTGAACTNGCAATCCTTTTGCTTCAGNTTCCTCAGCATTGTGAAAGAAGTGAGATCCACCACACCCAGTTCATCTTATTTCTTTNTGTTTGTTTTTATAATGTGTATGAATGTTTTGCCTGCATGTGTGAGTGTGTAACCATGTGCATTTCTGGTATCCATGTTGCCTAGGAGATGGTTTTGGTTTCCCTAAAACTGGAGTTACAAATGGTTNTGAGCCACTGTGTAGATACTGGGAATCAAACCCTAGTCCTCTGCAAGAGCATCAAGTGCTCTTNANTGCTGAGCCATCTCTTCAGCCCTGNCCTTACTTATTTTCTAAATTAGATATAGGACTATTTAATTTCCAAAAAGCTTTTTGTATCTATTTTGGTATGGGAGTCCAGCTCTGACCTGCTCCCAACNTNTGAAGGGTTCTTGGGTGGAGGAGAGAGGAGTGAGAAAATATCAGATAGAAAGANAGACCTAGATTACGAGAANGACAGAAACATGGGATAGCTTCGGGAGGGCCTGGGTCAATACCCAACAGCTNAGAACTTTATTCAAAAGAACTTTTTATAATATGCCAAGGAGGGAGGCAAAAGACCTCCCCATTGCAAGATCAAAGCACACGTANAGCCAAGTGTAGACCCTTCCAAACACCTGGTAACCATGCCCGTGGTCAAATCATCTCATTATGCAGCCCTGCTGGGTAAAGCAAGCTCAGATTTTCTGATCCTGAGTAAGGTCTCACTAGATAGCCTCTNTGGGCTCCCACATTTTGATAAATTGTATGTTTCAAAAATGTGTCCATTTTGTCTGACTTATCAGACAGACATTTCCTAGTGTCCTTTAACTTTTGTAAAAAATATTTATTATTTTGTTGCGAATAGGCTACAGGTTCATCATGCCCTGACACATGTGGAGGTCAGAGTCAGTTCTCTCCTCCCACCATGTGGGTTCCAGGAGTTTTAATGCTGGCAGACTGTGTAGTTGCACATATTCATGCTTGTTGTTGACACTTTNGGTTGTCCATTTCCCCTATCAGTGTTGTGAAGGGATTACCAATTTTATTAACCTCAAGTAATGCCCTTTGTCTTAGTTATTTTTTAGTCGTCCATTTTATTTACAACTGATGTCTGCTTCCATGATCTCTTTCTTCAGCTTACAGAGAGCAGAGGGGTGTCCTCTGGGTGCTAAGTGCAAAGCTGCAGTAGCAGGCACGGTTTTCTTTTGTTAGGGTAGCATTTCAACTCGGTCTCCCTCTGAAGGGCTGCCCCAGCTCAGGTTTCTTTGTTGTTTATTTTGTAATTAACTTGGCCATTTTTTTAATCTATACGTGATTAGAAGTATGTTGCTTACTTTTCACACAGTTGAGGATTTTATACCTACCTTACTGTTGCTGATTATTAATATTATTTGATCAGAAAATATGTTCTATGTTTCAGTCTTTTGGTGTTTGCTTGAATTGGTCTCATAGTCCAATATATGGTCGATCTTGGTGAATATTTCCTGTTTCCTGTAGCTCTTGAATCCAATGTCTGTAATAACGCTCACCGGATGGTTGTTTCCAGTGCGTGTACCCTAGTGACTGCTCTGTTGACTCACTTGTCATTTGCTGGAGAGAGATGNTAAAGCTGACAGTAATGGTTATGGAATTATTCCCTTTCTCTGAAGCTGTCCTGGCCTACAGACTTTATTACTCCTGGGAGGCCACCCTCCTCCTGCCACTGGCCAGTCAAGGTCATTTAAATGTCTTTGCACCCTCGCGTTTCTGATTGGTTCTAAGAACTCATGAGGATTGTTCAACTTACCAGTNGATTTTGTTCGTTAGGCAAGAGCCTCAGGGGTCTCTTCCAGTTTTCACATTTTCACTTAGAGAAAAGTTTGTCCCAGTGTCATGTCCTNTATTTCTTTCTTTCTTTACTTGTGTTTGGTGCCAGGACTGAACCAGGGCTCCTGCATNATAAGCATACAATCTAGTGTTGAGTTGCACTCCCAGGCCCATGAGATTTACTTTTAATAATTTAATAATTTTGTAATTGCCCTTGAATAGTGATAATTTAGTTGTTTCCACACTACTTTTTAAATTAACAAATCAAAAATGGAGGATTTTTTTTTTTAGTTAGACATTTTAAGAGTAGAAACGCCATCTTTGAGTGGTTTTATGTTATGTATCAAACTGATCTTCAAGTAATTGTAATTATGTGTTCAAAACCTGATAAAGTAAATGTGCTTAGGATAGGGTCTTGCTCGGTAGCCCAGGCTACTCTGAAACTCAAGATACTCCTGCCTCAACCTCCATAGTACTGGGATAACAGGTGTGAACCTGTGCTCTCTAGGAGGTCTTAACTGTGTAAAAGTAGGATGTTACATGGATGTAGGAATAGCTTCAGGACTGTTCATTTTGGGAGAGATTTTGTTTCTGTGAAGTGTAATCTCTGTTAATAAAAAGTCAGGCTTCCATTGCCATTTAAAAGAATGTCAACCTTATTTAAGCAGCCAATTTATATTACCACATTTTACATATTAAGTGTAGTGTTTAGACAGATAGCAGGCAAATTTACACTGTGGTTAAGCCTAGAGAGTAGATGAATTTCTGACTTTCCTGACTTTTGNTGAAAAACATTCTTTGCAGGTTCCAAAATGTTTCTGAAAAGCTGCACATGGAGTGCAAAGCAGAGATGGTAACGCCTCTGGTGACGAATCCAGGACATGTGTGCATTACGGACACCAACCTGTATTTCCAGCCTCTCAATGGACACCCAGTACGTAGGTCACAGGCACAGGACTGTGTACAGTGCTTGCTTCTGTCTTTCAGCTTGGCTTTCCAGGACCTGACATCAGAGTTACTGTCTTGAGTTACTTGAGTTACTTCCCCTCACTTCTTGGGGAAATGCAAAGTCATTTGGCAGCCCCTGGAGCAGTGTGGCTTCCTGTTGCCCTGAGTAGTTAGTGCACTCACCAAATGCAGTCCACTCTGACCTGTGCCCAGCCATTCTGAAGGACCTTGTTCCTAGTAGTGTGTAGAGAAACTCCTCCCTCNGGGTTATGGTCACATCAAGGGAGACTTATCCTTCTTCTAGGAAGCACAGGGAAAGAAACTAAGAAAGGGCTGTAATGAATGAGAAATTGGTCTCCTGTGTGCACTTGCCTGGCAGTGTCTTCCTTGAGTGGTGATGTGAGCTTCTCACAACCCGTGTGGGGTTGTGTAGAGAGGCTACATCTGGGTCTTTGGGGCTCCTCCCATAGTCTAGGAAACCATCTTCTCATTGAAAAGAACGTTAGACTTAAAACTATGCCAGGAAGTAAAAAACATCAACTCATCTCTACACTAACTTGTGAAGGTTTATTGCTTGCCCAGAGGTGGTCCTTTTTGGAGTGAGTCGTGAAATGAACATAAGTTCTATCCCTCTGGCCTCACCATTGGGCCATTTGACAGGGCGCTTTAACTGACAGGGAGTTTTCTGTGGAAGAAGAGCAAGCCCTGGACATTCTCCAGGCTGGTCATTGGCACTAAACTGAGTCAGACATGGTGTTGTAACGATTCTGTCCACTAGGTGGTGGCATATACTGGTCAAATCCTCCAGCGCTGTTGGCATGGTGGTCTCTGATATTGGCTACTATTACTGGTTTTGGTCAGAAACTTGTAGAAAAAATGCCTGGCAGAACAGCTTTAGGGGACACGGTGAGCATGTATTTCTTCCCAAAGCCTGGCCAGGNTTCTTGGATTGTGTTGGGGTCATTAAGGCCTTTCTCACTGCTGCAGAGCATGGCTTTTCTGTCACCTGGAAGCAGGGATGTAGNGGAGCACACAGTATTTTCTAATTTTGATTCTCTCTTACTATTCTTTTCAAGTTCCAGAGAATTGGAAACATTTATGAGGTTTAAAAGTCTTGCCTTATATTGTAATTTATGAAGTTTAAAACTCTGTAATAAAGGAAATTAAAAACATAATTCTTGAAAAAAAGGATGTTAGGACAAAGCAAATTCTAGATCAATACTCAGGGCTAGAGAGATGNTTTAGCAGTTAAGAGCATGTGCTGCTCAGTCATCAGGACCAGAGCTAGAATCCTATCCCCCACAGAGCCCNTGGTTTCCCATACAAACCTGTATTCCTGTACTCTCAGCTCTGAGCCAGGTGGAGGTAGGTCCAGGGAGAGAACCTGCCCCAAAGAATAGATTTCTGCTGGCCTTCACACATGAGTACACAGGTTCATGTAGCCCCTCACACATAGGTGCATGCACACTCACATACACACACGCG
>LZPO01035297.1:31507-63769 GCA_001675575.1 Neotoma lepida
AAACTCTCACTCTCACCCTGAGTACTCAACTAGGTAGTTACCCACTAGTCAAGTGTAGTTCCCTACACTGAAATTAGCTAGTGTCCCTAGTTTGGTTTCTAATGCTGTGCTGAAACACCGACCAAAAACAGCTGAGGAAAGCAAAGGTTGATCTGGCTTACAAGTCACCATCACAGTCAATCATTGAGGGAAGTCAGTGCAGGAACTCAAGCCAGGAGCCAGGAACTGAGGCAGGAATCAAAGCAGCAGCCATGGAAGAACACTCNTCATTAGCTCCCTCCCCAAGGCTTGCTCCCATTTGTTATCTTATACAACCAGGGACCACCTGCCCAGGTGTGGTTCCACCTACGGGGGCCTGGGCCCTCCTGTACCAATCATTCATCAAGAAAATGACCCATTGGCTTTCNTTCGGGTCAATCTAATGGAAGTATTTTCTCAATTGAGACTCCTCCTTCCTAGGTGACCCTAGTTTGTGTCAAGCTGACAAAAGAACCAACCAATACATTTAGATTTTATTTTTTTCTGTGGGTGCTGGAGAAGCTTGGCAAACACTCTATACCTGAACTATGCTCCGGATCCTGTAACNATTTACTATAAATTAGCAGTTAAGTTTCTTGGTTACACTAACCACATGCACTTAAATATCCATGTCCAGCAGCCGCATGCNGCTAGCAGCTATTTCATTGGGTTGACCTAGCTATAGCATACTTCCATCACAGAGGAAGGTTATATTGGACAGTTATGCTGATCTTGGGCAGAAAACAAAGCCTTGAATTGGCCAATGCCCACTACTCATCAGAAGCCCTTTTAAAAGCCTGTTTACTGCAGATTGGTGGATGGGTGCAGGTTCCGCAGATTACTCTGAGTTTTAGCCTTGGGCCAAGCAAAACTTACCATCAGTAATTCCAGATCCCAGAGTCTTGGGATCTGCTTTCACGGAGCCACATTTTAGGATTTTTGCTTATGAAATTACTGAGAAATAACCTCTTGTATATTGATGTGCCATCAGGTGAAGGATTACTGAGGTGTGATGGGGACCTGTCCAAAGATTGCGCAGTCTCTGGCAGATGATGTGTAAANGGAAAAGCATCTGGTCTGGGAACTACAGGACAAATAGAATCAGTGGGTACAGAGAATGCAGAGAAGTTTCTGTGGAGTCCTGTGCANTTACAATAGTTAGCCAGCAAGTTAGCTTTGAACTTCCTGCAAATCGAAGAAAAAGGGAGTAAGCTAAAGGAGGAACTACATACTCTCTGGGAGAAGCCCAGGCTCTGACAGCGTTTACCACCATGGGAATTGCTTATGTTAAGTTTCATGCAGGGACAAAGAGATTTAAACAACAGTTGAAGTCTGGGTTTTGTTCCATTTCCTTTTGCTTTTGTTTTGTGATGCTGGAGTTTGGAGCCAGAGTCACATCCCTAACCCTTGCTAGTAATTTTATTTTGAAANAATCTCAGAGAAATAACAAAAATAGTATGAAGAGTCCAAAGTCTCACATACTCTTCAGAGATTGCCCTGCTGTTAAATGTGTTGTTTTACTGCGAAAGCCCCCCTCTTTCTGTCTCTCTGTTTCTCTCTCTAAACACTTATATCTAAATTTATATAATTGGACCAAGAGATAAAGAAAATATATACACATATGCATACACATACAAACACACATTATATATATACATACATACATACATACATACATACATATATATATATTTCTAAACCATATTTGGAAACACTATGCTCCTTTACATCTAAATACTTCAATGTGTAGATCTTTTAAAAAATGTGGGGTTTTTTTGTTTGTTTGTTTGTTTGTTTTGTTTTTTAATTATATGGGGCTGAAGAGATGACTCAGCAGTTAAGAGCAAAGGCTGCTCTTCCAGGAGATAAGGGTTCAATTCTCAGCATGCATGTGGTTGCTCAAAACCATCTGTAATTAAGTGCATGTGTGTGTGGATGTGGGGACCCAGGAAGGAGCTGGAGTTACAGGTGGTTGTGAGTCACCCGAGGTGGGTGCTGGGAACTGAACACGGGTCTTCTGCGAGCGCAGCCGGTGCTCTAACCACTGAGCAGTCTTTCCAGNNCCTCTGTGTGTGTTTCTTTAAAACAAGGGCCTTCCTTGTTTTAAACTCCAACAGCTCAACACAATCATAGGACAATGATAAAACCCAGGAAATTAACAATAAGGCACTCTTTCCTAAGCTACAGACATCTTCTGATTTTGCCACTCTTCTCAAATTCCTTTCATGAGATGAAGAAAAATTCTCAAGAGCCTTCTCTAAGCTCAGACTTGCACTTCGTCACCTCTGGCTTCCAGGCTAGAAAAAAAATGATGGGGGTAGCAAATGCATGGCAGAGAATATTAAAGTGGTGGGGCAGTTGATCACTCCACTGCCCCGTCAAGCCAACTTGATGTTGTTTGGAGGGAAAATACATACATATGAGAAACACACACACACATATATGAGAAACACACACACATATATGAGAAATACACACACAGATGAGAAATACACACACATATGCATGGGAAATGCACACACACATATAGAAAAAGATAAGAATGTGTGTATGTATCATAAAAACAAAAGGCAAAAGTTGCTAAAATCAAAATAGGAATTGTTTGTGCTAGCCCTAACTCTAACTCCCCAAAGTAAATAAAGCCAGATTGCCTGATTGTGTCTATACAGAAAATTGCCAGGACTTCAAGCTTGCATAGGCCTCTGTGGCAGCAAATCTTTGCTGTTAACTTGACATACTTGGGAAGAGAGATCCTCAATAGACAAATTGTCTCTATCAGAGTNGCCTGTGGGCATGTCTGTGTCACTAGTTCTTGATGATAGGGGAGCCCAGTCCATTGTGGGTGGTACCATCCCAAGGCAGGTGTACCTGGGCAATACATGACAAGCAGCAGACTATTAGCTTGAAAGCAAGCCAGTGAGCAGTGTTCCTCCACTGGTTTCCACTTGTAGCTCCTGCCTTGAGTCCCTGCCTTGGCCTTCCTAGCTGATGGGCTGTAACTTGTAAGCCAAAATAAACCCTTTCCTCCTGAAATTGCTTTTGGTCATGGTGTTTATCACGGACACAGAAAAGCAAACTCCAACAGCTCCACTACAACCTTGTACAAGAGCACTTCCACAAGGTCATCTGCCCAGCAACTCTCTTTTATAACAGAGGTTATTAATCATTGTGGCCAAAGACTATAATTTCAAAATATATGTTATTACCATCTTCACTTCTGTCTCTTAAAACTTTTTCTTGTCTCAACCTGTTTGAATGTGTTCATAGTATAGTGTATAGTCCCGCTGCAAAGCTCTGCTATTCCCAAATACAAACATGATTCTTTTTACATACATACATACATACATACATACATACATACATACATACATCTATCTATCTATCTATCTATCTATCTATCTATCTATCTATCTATCTATCTATCTAGTGTGTGTGTGTGTGTCTGTGTGTGTGTGTGTGTGTGTGCCTGCCATGATTGGACTCAGGTCATAGAAGGTTTAATGGCAAGGAGATCATCAAAACGGTAAAGTATCACAAAGCCCCACCCCTAGCTGAGGAGGGGAAGAGAAAGTCAATTTTCTTCAGGGATGCAGCCCNTGAGAGGCTGCCAGGCCCTGGCAGCACTAAGTAAACTCTGTGGAGTTTAAGAGAAGAGCACATAAAATTGGGAGGGAACAGTGGTGGGAGGTGTGGGGGAGGATTTGGAAGGTGAAGGAATGGGGTAGACTTAATCAAAACACATTATATGTGCGTCTGAAATTCTCAAACAATTTTAATTTTAAAACATCTGATGCAATCAGCTTCATTTCCATCTTTGAAAAAAAAAAAAAAAAAAGTTCAATCAGCTGGTGTTGGGGCTGGAGAGATGGCTTAGCAGTAAAGAGCAAGTATTATCTTGCAGAGGACCAGAGTTGGAGTCTCAGCTCAGAACTACCTGTAATTTTAGCTCCAGGGAAGATCTGATGCCTCTGGCCCCTGCAGGCACCTGTACTCACATGTACAAACCCACGTGTATACACATAATTAAAAACAAAAGGAAATCCAGCAGATGTTTTTCCCACCAGTAATTTCTTCTCCCTCTTCCACAGGCAGGAGACTACNTCTCCAGAACATGGGTCACTCATGCCAAGGCTGGCTCATGGCACATGGTTCCCACTTCCTGGAATGCACTTTCCCAAGGTCTGGCTATTACCAACCAAGAGTGTTCTTCCCACTGGCCTACCTCATGAAACCCTCTTTTGTCCTTCTGGAAATGCGTCATACGTTTGTATACTTGTTCTTGATTTTTGCCATAAAAGCTTGCACGAATGCAAACCAAACTATCCTTGTACCCAAAGAAATTAGCATCGCTTACTGGGGCCATCTGCACTTAGGGTCACCAACTTGTGACTTTTCCCATTCTGTACCTGACAGCCATGGGAAGCCCCTCAGTAGCTTCACCTTTACAGGCTGCGTCTTTTGAGGAGAGTAACATCTGGCACACATGAGCACCGCTGTGGAAATTAGAGAGAGGGGACCCCTCTTATTAGCTGATCAACCAGGGAGAACCTATTCTTTTATGTGACGCCATCTCAGGCCCGGGAATACAGCTGGAGGTTGGCTGTGTTGCAGGTTTCCAGCTCCAAAGACAAAGACCACAACCTCATGGCTCAAGATCTGAAGCTAGTCCATAGCTGTATTTTGTTCAGCGTATTTTGAAAGTGTTTTAAGGACCCAACATACTTAAATTTAAGTTTGGGTGAGCCTGCACCCAAACTTTTTTTTGGCTTCTCTTTAACAGTTCTATTACAGTGTCTTCCTTCCTCCATGGTGACTTCAGTTGCCATCAAATGGCAGGTGCTACTTTTGAGTTCTATCATTTCCTAGGCTTTCCTTCCCTTTCCATTGTCACTGACTCCAAGACTGAGTGGAACAGTGTCATTCCTTAGCACTTCATGGTGACGTTAATTTTTTTTTTTTAATACTGTTTTTTGAGACAGAGTTTCTCTGTGTAGTTCTGGCTGTCCTGGAACTCACTCTGTAGACCAGGCTGGCCTAGTTTTTCCTAATTGTAACTTATGTCACTTTGGTGACTACTTGGCTGGTCCCTTGCTGGCTTTAAGGTACACAATCCCTGCTGGTATGATTCTCCTTGGGTCACAGAGTGACAGCAGCAAGTTCAAACCTTACAGATTCTAGGCTTTAGTAAAAAGCATCTCCTTGGAAAGNGGCGGACTTACACTGCATATTGTTGGCTGGTACNGGACAGACAAAACGTCACAGCATAGGAGGGTGACCTCACTGCACTTCCATTTGTTTGAAATGTCACATTTGTGTTTAGGCTTGGAGGAACAGGATACTGCATTTACCATGTTCATGTTTAAATTTGGGGAGAATAAGGCTTCTGAAAGCCATATTTTGAAGAAGGCGAAGGAACACAGGAGATGGGTGACCATGTCAGGCTAAGGATAGGACAAGGAAGGAGAGTGGTTGCTTTGGCATTCCTGAGGCCTTCTCTGGCTATTTCTTTCCTACATTTTCCCCTCTTGTTCTGTAGCCTGATGCTATTTGGGCTTCTATAAGCTGATAGCAGAAACATTTGCTACAATCAAAGCCATCTGCTCTGACTGCTGATGCCAAGTTGTAAAAATGCCCCAAGGAATACAAAACAAAAAAGAACTTACTCTATGGGTGCCAGACCTGATGTTAGTATTTTGGGGGTGTTGGGGGGCTTACCCTTCAGNGGATATCCAGAAGCTAAGAAGACAGTATCTAGTATTCTAGTACAGCGGAGTCTTCTATCAGGTCAGGTCACAACTGGGTAAGCTAATGAGTCTCTCTGGGCAGAAAGGACGGCACTCAGAGAAGGAATGTGCTTGCTAGTGACATATGAAGTAAAATGGCAGGTGTTCAGAGGCTCCCTGATGTCTTCAGTTTGTTGTGCTTGAAGGACACACCAGCCAAGGCAAGTCAGAGGCAATAGGAATGAAGGGACCCACTGCAAAGTGGGAAGCAAATGGAGTTCCACTCAGTGTGCACAGCAGGACATTTTGGCCTCAGTGATGCACAGTATGGTCAACAATGAAAGGGGACATTGTTGGTCAGGTAAATAGAGAGCCCACACTAGAGCTGGGTGGAAGAGCAAGGCAGGGCTAATTTCTGTTGTCTGAAAGGAAACACTGGAGCACACTATTGTTGACAGAAATGATCCAGTAGGCAGGTACTGATGGTGAAACAGAGAAAGGGGGGCCTGCAG
Source organism: Neotoma lepida (assembly GCA_001675575.1). Classification (NCBI taxonomy): domain Eukaryota; kingdom Metazoa; phylum Chordata; class Mammalia; order Rodentia; family Cricetidae; genus Neotoma; species Neotoma lepida. Next base: position 37,761 of record LZPO01035297.1, read on the forward strand.
AAGTCATCAAGAGAGTATGGGACATAGAACCCAAGTAGAGGGGTGAGCATTTCATAATGTGCACTGAGGGGGACCCTGGAGGTGGTCAAGGCAGGCAGGGACATGAACCATGAAGAGGTGAGAATGAAAACTCAGTTCAGACTGATTTCATCAACTCTGATCAAACTTCAGGGAGTCTGACAGCAGGTGGCTCATTCCCAATGTATTTAAAGCCCATTATAATTTTGAAAAAAGTTTTCTGATGTAATACTTTCCCCAGTGCACAAGGAAGCATAATTATATTGAAACTCAACTCAGGGCACATGTCANTCCTTCCATGAAGATGGATTCTAGAGATAGGCTACCTTATCTAGAGATAAGCTATCTATTAGCTTAAGGGTCTAAGGGTCTGGCCTGGTCTCAGCCATAAGATAGCATAGAGATCATCTGGGCTATTAACTACCTCTAGTCTTTAGTTGGAAGTTTTCCTTTGTCCCGCCCGGTCCTGCAGCTGCTCAGACCCAAATAAACATACAGAGGCTTATATTAATTACCAATTGCATGNTCTAAGGCAGGCTTCTTGCTAGCTAGCTCTTNTATCTTAAATTAACCCATTTCTATTAACCTATTTTGCCACATGTTCCATGGCTTTACTGGTCTGCTGGTATGTTGTTCCTTCGTGGCGGCTGGCATCTCTCTCTGCCTTTTTCCTGTCTATCCCTTGGATTTCTGCCTGCCTCTAAGCTGCCTTGCCATAGGTCAATGCAGCTTTATTTATCAACCAATTAGAGCAACACATATTCACAGCATACAGAAAGGCATCCCTCAGCACTAGTCCTGGTTATGGGAGCTTCGGGAGCCCCAGGCTGTTAAGGGTTATTTGGATTACTAGCCATCTGGGGTCCTGGTTGTAGGAGCTTGATATTGCCTGGCCCAACAGATAACACAGGATGACCAGGTTATTTATTAATCACCTCCATTTCCCAGCTTTCTGGATGGATGAATAGATTTTACATCCATTCCTTTGAGAGGATAATCCTATGTGCTTAACATTCCTGGTTTCTCTGGAGATCTGTGGATACAAGGATCTTTGTGCTGTGCTGCCAACAATGCACCAGGGATGGCTGTGGATGNGGGCACGGGATGGGAGCTGGGGTGGAACAAAGCTGAATTAATTACTTTAAGCAAGCAATTTTCCTCCACACCTAGAGTGGCACTTAATCAGAGGTGTTGATGAGCTTTTATAGACAAAGGCNTTTTGGAGTGATGGATGTGGTCCAGAGGGGCTGAGAGAGGATGAAGGCATGGAGAAGGAAATTNAGAGTTTCNGATAGTGTCTGGGGGCTGAGAGTATGTNTGACAGGAGAGAGACACCAGAGTGGAAAGTACAGTTCTCAACATTTGCAGTTTTAAATAAGTGCATGGTTGTAGTCTAGGTTTCCATTCCACTCATAGATTTCCTGTTCCTGATCTCACTGTAAATCCTTGATGAAGCCCATCTGTTGAGCCAACCAATAACCATTCAAACCAACCCAAAGCATAGTTCCCAGCAGTAGGGGTGAGTTAAAACAGGCAGAAAAAAACACCTTATCCCAGTAGCAGGAGGAAAATGATGTCTTGGTTTGCTTTGTGTTGCTGTGATAGAACATTGACCAAAACCAACTTGGGGAGGAAAGGGTTTGTTTCAGTGTACACAGGTCAGAGTCCGTCACAGAGGGGAGCCGGGGAGGAGCTCACNGCAGGAACCCGNAGTCAGGAACAGAAGCAGAACTGCGGAGGAAGGCTGCTTTCTGGCTTGTTCCACTTGCTTCCTCTTCCTCCCAGGACAACCTGCCTAGGGGTGGCTCCACTCACAGGCCAATCTGATGGTGGCAATTCCTCCATTGAGGTTTCTTCTTCCCAGGGGACTCTTAGTTTGTGTCTAGGTGACAACAACTAACTGGGACAGCTAGATCTGAACATATGTTCAGATGTTTATTTTTCAGTCAGATTTGGGTCAACTGTCTAAGTGGAGATNCCTGACAGGTCTTTCAGGACCCCAGGACCTCAGCATTTCTTTCATCAATAAGAAAAAAGCCACCATGTCTGGAAATGGAAAATCACTCAAGGGGTACCATTTAGGAAGATGATATTTGAAGCGNTAATCAACGGCTTCTAAATGACGCTTCTCTTGTGCTCAAATGAAAGAATCACACCGTGGGTGAAATGGCTGAGTCTATTTTTGTTTTTAATCACCGACTCAACACAGTAGTAAAGTGGGTGTCCTGCCGTAAAGCATGACGTGCTCAGGATGACTCAGACACAGCTCAGGTGGGGAGCATTGTACAACCAGTTCTGCAGCGCAGGAAAGGAACCTCCTGAGTGCTTCCACAGGGTACATGATTTTGCTCTGTATTGAAAATAAAATTATGCAGAATCCATTTGCTGACAATGAAAAGCAGTGGATTTTTTTTGTTTGCTTTAATCTCAGTCTGAACCCTCTTGGGACTGCCAACCTTCTACATCTCTTGGCTGGGGGTAGGGAGCAGGATAAGGCTCTCGGGATGCTGGCTGTCTAATTTGTTGGAATTCACTNTTACTGAGTCTGCCACCTTCAGTCCCATCTACGTACCGTTAGGGTNACACACAAGGTCACAGCATCTGATTCTACTCACACCATCACACACCTTCAAGACAAGTAGCAACNNAGGGCTGAAAAAAATGGTTTTTGATTTGTTTGTCTTAGAACTCCAGATTTTATATCAGAACCTAGTACATTCAGAGCCATCCATTCTGGCACAAGTTGAAAATGTCTCATAAAACATAATCTAGTCTTAAAATATATATGACATTCAATCTCTTTTGTTCATTTTAAAAAGAGGCTGCTGAAATCCTATCCAATTGCTTCTATAATGAATGGGTTGTGAGGCAGTTTGGAAGCAAACACAGGTTGGAAAGATGTATNCTCATTTTAGGTATCTACATAGTATGAGAGGCAAGGTTTTATAAACTAGGCAACCCCTGATATTGATATGTTAGGGNATTTAAGTTGAAGAACAAAGATAATAAAACTATATTCTCTCTCTCTCTCTGGAATGGAGGATTAATCTTAGGTCTGAGAGCATGCTAGGAATGAACTCTACCACTGATATAAACCTTCTACACCTGGTGTTTTGTTTGGGACAGGGTTTCATGTATCCCAGGCTGGACTTGAACTTGTTGTATGGCTAGCTGAAACCCTTGATCCTCCTGTCTCTGCCTCCCCAGTGCTAGGATCATAGGGACACAACACCATTCTGGTTTGTCATACTGGGTCNAACCCAGTACTTTCATGCATGCTGGACAAGAGCTCTCTCTGTCAACTGAGCTACAGCTTGCTGCTTAAAAACCAGTCTAGTACTTAAGCCTGCTCCATAGTGATAGCAGGCTCTTGACATTTTTTTTTCTTCCTAACAACCTATAGTTTGGGGTGCTATTTCTTCTCGTCAAAGGAAGAACTCCGACNTCATAGAGGAAGTAAGAAGTAACCAGGTTCCAGATGACTAGGCAAGCAAATAAATGGATGTGTCATAGTGCCACAGTTGCTGAAGGAGGCACAATGGGCCAGAGCCAGACAGTTTAGTAGCTCAGTGTGATAGAACCAGTGTCTCCAACTCCAAGTCCCATGGGGTAGGTCAGATGACAGCTCTGTATATAATGGCTTGTGTGTGGCTCTTAGGAATACAGACAGGCACCACCACANGTAGCTTTCAATTTTTATTTTGCTCATATATATTTATTTATTTTGGGTAATTAGTCTTATTTAATTTTGTGCTGCTTGAAATCTGTTCGCTAAGCAGTTGTCTAGTTGTTTCAGGACTTTTTGTAGTTGGTCTGGATGCTTGGTTTCCCTTAAGAAATTGGTTTCTCACTAGGTGTAGTGGCACAGGCCTTTAATGCCAGCATTCAGGAGGTGAAAGGAGGTGGATCTCTGTGNGTTTGAGGCCAGCCTGTTGAGGAATATTTGTTTCCTCACTGTGTGAGGATGTGTCATTGTGATTGGTTTAATAAAGAGCTGAATGGCCAATAGCTAGGCAGGAGAGAATAGGCGGGACTTCCGGGCAGAAAGAGAGGAAGGGGGGATGAATCAAGGCACGGGGGGAAGATGCCAGCGAGACACTGAAGAAGTTGGACATACGGTATAGAGGAGAGGCAACCTAGCCATGTGGCAGAATGTAGATTAATAAAAATAGGTTCATTTAAGTTATAAGAACTAGTTGGGGAAAAGCCTAAGCTAAGGCCAAGCTTTCATATTTAATAATAAGTCTCTGTGTTGTTATTTGTGAGCTGGTGGTCCAAAGAAAAGTCCAACTACATTTGGCGTCAACATGGAGCACCAGACAATGTGTTTTTCTTAATTGTTCTAGTATTAATAAAAACTCAGGAAGTCAGAAATTGAGATAAAAACCTGATAAATTCAAAGAACAGTGGAGAAATGACTGGCCTACCCTACTCTCCATGTTTCCCAGACTGAAAAGCCTGTNAAACCTCTCCAAGACCCCCCTTATCTCTTCCTGTACCTCTCTATTGNACTCCCTCTGTCCTTCAACATAGCTATGGCTAATTCTGGTCAGCCAATTGCTGACTCCACCCTCTGATTCAAGGTTTAACTTTATTGGAAGTCTGGAGTGTCAGTGCGAACAAATACCCCACAACACCAGCCTGGTCTATATAGGACAGCTAGAACTCTATAGTGAGGCCCTGTCTCAAAAACAACATAAAGAAAGGAAGGAAGGAAGGAAAAAAGAAAAACTGCTTTCTCTTCTGTTGTGGAATATTAGTTGAAGGTGTGTTACATTTGTTTATGCTGTGGTTTATTTGTTTAATGATGCAAAGATGTGTTGCCTTCTTTTATGTTGCATTTGTTCAACTCTGTGAAGCTGTGTTACTTTGCCTGTCTAAAACACCTGATTGGTCTAATAAAGAGCTGAACGGCCAATAGGAAGGCAGGAGAGAGAAAAAGGTAGGGCTGGCAGGCAGAGAGAATAAATAGGAGAAGAGGGATGGATGAGAAAAGGAGGAGAGGAGGGCATCAGGGGCCAGCCACCCAGCCACCCAGCCACACTGCCACACTGCCAGCAAAGAAGTAAGAAGTAAAAAAGACATATAGCATAGAGGAAGGTAAAAGCCGAGAAGCAAAAGGTAGATGGGATAATTTAAGTTAAGAAAAGGTGACTAGAAACAAGTCAAGCTAAGGGCGAGCATTCACAAAGAAGAATGTCTCTGTGTATTTATTTGGGAGCTGGATAAGCACTGGAGGAGCTTCCTGTGTGCTCAGGTTTGATTCCCAGCACCGACATGATGGCTCACAGACATCTGTAACTCCAGTTCCAGGAGATCTGACACCTTCTTTTGGCCTCTGATGACATCAGGCATGCACATGATGTACAAGCATATACACAGGAAAAACATTCATACACAGAAAATAAAAATAAATGAGCCCTTAAAACATGTATTTGTGGCTGGTGGGAGTATANGCTTACAAGACCATGGGAGGGGACGCACAAGAATCCCGACGTTCAGGGACAATTGAACGGATGGCACTTGTCAGCACACGGCGGGGATTAGGCTTTTCTTTTAGCAGATGGACCTTCCTATAATCCATACTCCATAACTTCTCAGTTATGCTGGGGATTTTAATGAAAATAACTTACATTCATCAATTTAAAAGTTAATTTTTGAGCTGATGCTGGGAGGCATTTGTCAAGTGAAGTGGAAAACTGATGCACTATAGATCTTCAGAAAAAGAGTAACAAAAGAAACAGTTTTGGCACTTTTTAGTTGCTTCCATTTTCATACTTTAAAAGTCATTGTATTGGTAGAAATGAAGAGAAGTAGCATTCTGAGAACACAAGACAGTCAGAGAATATGGGGTCAACTGTGTACGTGTTCACTGAAGGAGTCTCAAAGGTCAGTCTCCCCAGACAACAGGGATCTGGCCACAGGCAACCAGAATGCCTTCAGTCCTCTGCAAAACAATCCCAGTCCTCCAGTGTCACCTTGCAGTATAAGCAGAANACTGAAGCACTGGTGTGCCCAAGAGAAACACCTTTGGTCTGTAAGNGGGAAGGCTCAGTCTCCTGCAATTCCACACCTACTCCTAATCCCACTGATCGAGAATAAGACCACTACCACAGTTTAAACCAAATTTGAAGCAAGCTTTTATTAAATACTGGCCAGGTCCATACTCAGGTTCCCAGGATATAGCCCAGAACCACAGTTTGCAGCTGCTTAAGAAGGAAAGCCCATAATTCATTGCATTTCCTATCAGGTCCAATCAGGGGCAAGCATACGTCCCCCATGTACCTCTAGCCTACATTCAATCAGAGGCAAGTGCACATCCTGACATATTTCCTGCCTACATACCTCCCACCCACATGTAATCAAGCACATCCGGTACTGATGGGTCAAACAAACTTGTTTAGGGGAGTGGAAACAAGTGGCTTGTTATCTCCCATGAACAATAGCGTCCAGCATTTCAGGAACTATCTGTCCTTGGGCAAGGGGCTTGCAGATCAGAGGCATTTTTGTCTCATGGATGTTTTAGGCATAGTAATTAAAACTTAAAATGTAACTTAGGCTCTCACACTACCATCAATGAAAATCTTTCTTCTTAAAAAATTATTTCTTTATGTGCCTGTGATGTAGGTGCAGGTACACATGCAGGCCCAAAGAGTGTATAAGATTCCTTGGAACTGGAGTTACAGGTGGTTGTGAGCTGTCTGATGGTCCTCTGCAAGAGCAGCAAGCACTCTTAATGGCTGAGCCATCTCCCTGCCCTGAAGATCTTTCTCNGTATGTCTTTCTGTACTTTACAAAAATATTAAAACTTTGACACATAATATTAAAACTTTCAAGTTTAATTAAAAAGATTTATTTTTCATTGTGTTTGGTGCCTGACTATGTATGTACCACATGCATGCAGGGGCCCATGGAGTCCAGAAGAAGGTGAGAGGGCCCCAAAACCAGTTACAGGCTGCCCAATATGGCTGCTGGGAACCCGAGATTGGTCCTCTGCAAAAGCAGCAAGTGCTCTTTCTTAACCACTGACCTGGCTGTCCAGCCTCCTCTTTTACGATGACTACTACTATTTCTTTTGGGCGGGGGTGCTGAGGCTTGAACAAGGTCTCACTGAATTTCACACGGCTTCAGATTAATTTCTAATCAACTAACCAGGGTGCAGAATGTGTCTAATCTATGTGCTGCGGATACTGCTTGAGGCCCTAGGCTCAATTTCTAACCCCCATCCCCAATTTTTTGGAAGTTTTTAATCTGTATTTCTCTATCTCATTTTTATCTCTGTATTTCTCTATCTCATAGGGTATTTTCCTACTCCTCTAAGATAACATTTTCTTTTACTAATGGAAGGAGAAGGGACAGCCTAGAGAGTTTAGAAGTTTAGAAGTCAAGGACAGAGCCTCAGCAGGCCTAGCAAGCCAGAGCTGCAGGAAGTGTGCAGTGAGGGATCTCGTCCTACATCCCAGAGACCTGGAGTCACAGCGGAAGAGCAGGCAGGGTGGGGCTGTTTCCTGTCACTTCGTCTCTGCCTTTGGCACGTTAAAACAAATTATCTTAGAAACTGGCTTCACACAGCAAACTCAGCAAGTGGAAATGGTGGGAAAACGAAACCCATTTTCTGTTTTTTGGGTCCTCCTCAGCTAGAGACAAGAACAATTAAAAGTATTTATCTGCCTTTGCCCAAGATGTCCTCTCCGACTCCTCACATCAGCAAAAATTCTCACATAAGGATTTTCATCACCATGTTTACAAAGTCATTCACAATGCCACACTCTACTTCAAACAGTTCCTCTTACGATGGGTGTTTGTGGCTTTTTCTCACTTGGTCATTAGGAGTGATAGGGCTTTGAAGGCACATTATGTTTTTAAAAACTAACTAAGTCTTTGGGCCTTCATGGGTCAGTGGCTTTCAGATTCTTATTTATAACTCTGCTTCCCTAATAACTTTGACATCATGACTCAATCCCCCATATCCCCTCCAGCACAGAAACCTAAACAAGCTTTCACATGGAAGAAAACGCCCCCATAAAAGGTAGAAGGGCATGATGGTATTTTCTGCTCAGTTCTAGTCTTCTGTTCCATTAAAAAATACTAGCAANGACCCTTCACTCTTTCCTCATGAATGGATCATAAATTGCAGTTTGAAAAACACTCTGGATTTTGTGGCGTAACAGAAAACACTGAATTCTGATATGTAGCTTTCCTGAGCTATCATTCTTGTTTTTACTTTATGGAAATTTTATGGTAAAAACAAAATAATCTCTGCCAATGGCATGAGTTCTTAGCTTCTTCTTTTTTTTTTTTTTTTTTTTTTTTTTTTTTTTTTTTAAGACAGGTTCTCTGTAGCCCAGGCTGGCCTCAGGCTCTCCGGGACCCTGCTGCCTTTGCCTCTCAAATTCTAGGGATCCAAGGTATGAACCACCACACCTAGTTTTAAGTGTATTGTTCTTCTGATTACCTCTCAGTCTTAGGGAAACACTGGCCAAATCTTTGCATATTTATCTTTGGAAATAAAGCCTAGGTTTGGGCATATATTCAGTCCCTAGCAGAGCTTGGGGCTAGATTTACCCGTTAATCTAAACTGTTGTGGCCTGTGAAGCAATGGTACGGGATGAATGAAATTTTGATGCTGAAATCAGAAAGGAAAACCCCCCCTAAATTACAGGCTTAGCATTAGTTTCACTCAGCAGGGTATTTATCCACATCGACTTCTCCTCCCCTGCACTTTCATTTCACTGACAAATTCTGTATGACTCTCTGGCTTGCTGCTGCTTATGTNTCTTGGAATTTACACAATTTCCTTACTTAAAATACTTAAGAATGTGGGCAATGTCCGTATATCCCAGTGGCTCTTATTCCTCTCAATTTTTTCTTGGCACTTTCTCCTGGGACGGTGCTTATGTGAGCCTGCGGAGACTNCCGAGGATGATCGGACATTCCATATACTACTCGGATCTCTTTGGAGGTCTGCGTTGGAGGTGGTGGTTCTAGATTTGTGTTCATTTCCATCAGGTGCCTACATACCCACCTAATTTGCGTACCACTTAATATTTTTATTTCTAAATATTTTACTTAGTTTTGTGGGGGTTTGGGGCACCACAGAGCATGTGGAGGCAAAGGAACTGATTCTCTCTTTCTACCATTCGGGTCCCAGAGATAGAACAAATGTTGTGAGGCTTGGCTGCAAGCACCTTTACCTGCTCAGCCCTTTAGCCAGCCCTGTACCATCTTAAATTAAAATCATNGCTTGAGGTTTTTGTGAATTTTTGTNTTTTTTTCCATGCTGCCTTTGTTAATATTCTGACCCTTGAAATCCCACCCCTTGGGGCCGCCCTGCGTCCTGATGTAAAAGCCTCTTTTTAAGGAAAAACTCTGCTCCTTCCTCTCTTCCTCCCGTGAGGCATGCACCCTCTCTCTCTCTTTCTCTCCTCTCTTTCTCTTCATCTCTCTATTATAATAAACTCTCCTCGTGGATGCAGCGTCTGTGTTGTGAATTACTGGCCTCCGCAGCCGCCATGCCCGAATGGCGTGTATCTGCCCAACATGTTTTCCCTGAATGCTTGGGATACTCTCGGGGGTCCCCCGAGCAATAATTCATAAAGGCCTTAGTCACCTTGACATCACAATGACAAACACCTGGCAAAAGTAACTTAAGAAGAATATATTCTGCTTTTATTTTTAGTTTTGGTTTTTTGAGATGGGGTTTCTCTGTGTAACCGCCCTAGCTGTCCTGGAACTTCCTTTTTAGACAAGGCTGGCCTCAAACTCACAGAGATCTGCCTGCTTCTGCCTCCCAAGTGCTGGGTATAAAGGCGTGCACTACCAGTGCCCAGCTAAGAATAATATATTCTGGTCCATGATTCAGGGGAAAAGGCCCAGTAGTGACAGCATGAGGTCACATGCTCATGTGAGTGGATAATGAAGCAGAGAGCTTGGGGTGAAGTAAGGGAGCCTGCCACATAGGACCCACAGTGTCAGCCCTGCCTGCTGCCTTGAGCTAGGTTGGTTCCTGGGTTTAAAAGTTCCACAACCTTCCAAAACAGCTCCACCAGCTGGGGAACAAGTGTTCCAACACATGAGCCCGTGGGGTCATTTCATCCTCAAGTGTTGGCAATCATCAGAGGGCAGGATTCAGGCTGAAATCCAACTGTGGAGTAAGTTTTGATACAACGTGTCCTCAGAGTCAGTTCAAGATGGGAGCTCTTCCTCAGGGCCCTCATGGAGAAAGGGTCTCAGCCACTAAACATTCAGAGAGGCCTGAGTGTAACTTCCAATGCTAGGATGACCCTAGACTTGGCCTCTTTTCTTCTGAGACCATGAAGTTGTGGAAGGGCAAGCTGTTTTTAACTTCCCATCTACTTATTTGGGGAATTCCTTACTTTCCTCTGAGCTCTTTTGGAATATTTCTTCTTTGAATACGACACTTGGATGGTTCCCAGCAGGAGCACACATCTCATACCATAAGATTATAACGCAGATTTATAAAGTTAACAATTCTTTCTGGAGTGATTTGAAACAAAACATATAGGAAAAAAATCACTATGATTCAGACTTTATTGCTTATCAGTCACGTCATTCCATACAATTTTAAGTAAACAGATTCTGAGAAAATAGACTGGGAGCATTATCAGATGATGGCAATATTGATGAAGGGTTCATATAAGGTAACAGGGAGGCACCACTGCCACCATCTGCCCCAGAGATTTGTACAATTCATAGAAAAAGAGTAAAAATAGTTCATTGGCATTTAACTAGCATTATTCTTTGCAATCTAAGAACCACAATAACTTGGACCAGTGTAATAATCTTTAGAATAAAACACTGCTTTTTTTTCCCATTACAAGATGTTTCTTTAAAAAAAAAAATCAAACAAATCAAGATGACAATAAAAACTACACAAACAGAACCTTGAAAATAAAAGATGTCGTAGTCTGGGTGTCTTCAATTTCAACATTACTCCAGGAAACAAAATGGGAGTCAGCTTTTTCAAATNCAAGCAAACTCTTTCACTGTAACTACACTTACTTTACAGCTCATACACTTTAACTGAAGCCAAGGGTAACTTTGGAAAAATCCATGGATACCTACCTCTTAATCTGCTCTTACGCTACGGTAACTTCTCTAAAAGTTAATTGTTGGTCTACACTACACAGTACAACTTAGCATTCTAACAACGTTGAAGCACACACAGTCACCATAACTCACATACACACAGCAGTAAGTTTCCAGGAAAAACTACAGCAAGTTCCCTCTCCTAATGATTTTAAAAACCAAGCATGAATAACAACAGTTCAGCATGTGAAAGACTTGTATGTATATTATTAAAAAGACACAGAGGTTGGGAAACACATTTGGATATTTGAAAAGACACTATAAAAACAAACAAATAAAAAACTCACCAAAAAGCAAACGCTCCACAAAAATCAAGCACCGCCCCCAGGATTTGAAATGTATTGTATGCTGAATCCAGTGAAAGACTTTAGTTACCAACAAAACATCACAATAGCAGATAGTAGGAATTTATTAAAACCACTGTCTCCAACAATACAAAAATTAAATATTAAGGCATTTTATACTCATCCTGGCATATGCAGCAAAGAGAAATATTTTAAATAAGAGCTAGCACTTATTCAAATGCTTTCTGAAGTATTTGGCAAATTTGTTGTTTTTGTTCTGTTTGGTGTATGATATATATATAAAATTGTATGTGTGTGCAAATGAGTGCACGTACATGTGCTTTCCTGTTGAGACCAGAGATCTGTATTTGTCTTCCTCTATTGCTCTCTACATTATTTATTTGAACAGCATCTCACTGAACCAGGAGCTCAATGATGCAGCCAGACTGGCTGGCCAGCAAGCACCAGAGATCCTCCTGTCTCTGCCTCCCCAGCTCTGGGTTTCAGGTGCATGCCTGGCTTTGTATGTGGGTGTTGGGGATCTGAACTCGGGTCCTCAGGCTTGCACAGCAAGCACTGTACTGACTGAGCTCTTTCCCAGCCCCTCAATTCTCTTCTGATATTCTTTTATTATTTATAGAATCGAAAGCCGTCATGATCAAACATCTTCACTCAAACCAAGAGAAAAGTATAACTAATAGGAAAAGTAATTCAGTGCTGACAAATGAGGAGGAACTACAAAGAGAATTGGAGAAAGCTCAACACCGGTACTCAGATTGCTCTGAAGCACCTTCTTCTTCATCATCTAAGCAGGAGGGGATGGGGACTTAAGGGGAGACGTGTATTGCTATGGGTCATGCCGTGGACTACCAGAGACTCTGTACTGGGCTCTACTGAATGACAGTTTGCAAGTGGCTTTGCTGGTCTTTAAAAACAACCACATCGCTTGGATCAGACGGTTAAGTCACCACTGACTCACTCCTCAGAGCCATCCATTGCCCATGATGCTCAACAGCGTCAGAAAGTACTCTAAATGGTCACACTTTCACCTTTTATTAAGGCAAGTTTGTGAAGATAATTTACTACAACCAAATCTCTTCATGGACTTTCCACTCACATGTTTAAAGACACATACAAAAGAACTATGTCTTGTAAAAAGCCACTCAGTACCAGAAAAAGTAAGGAGACACGTGGATCCAGGCTGCTTTTCAAAGGATGCTCTTNCTTCGTCTGCAGGTGCTAGTCATCATCTTTAGAGCCGGTTTTGCTTAACTGTTAAAAAAGAAGATACAAGTATTAGGTGGAAGCCATGACAGTATCTGAGTCATTATTTCTCTCAGAATCAATCAATCAATCAATCAATCAATCAACAATTGGAAATAAAGTCCAACTGTAACTGTTTCTACATGTAACTACTGTCTACTTCTAGGACATATTATTTCCAACGGGTTGAAAAACAACCCCACAAGCCGGTTCAACAGAACAAGGCTAAGTGGGGGAATATCCCTTGCAGCTTTCTAAGAATAAACCAGATGCAGGCGGATTCAGAGAGAAGGTATAGTTTGTTAAATGAATGACATTCTTCTATTTTTGTTTTCTATCATCAGTAGTACTTTTTTTCACCCGGGCTTAATTTTTATCAAAATATTCTATGATATTCTATATATCATCATAATGTATAGTGCTTTCTCTGTAACTAGTGCTGTTCTAAGGGTTTTGATGAGCACATATTAGCTCAATATGAACTTTATTTTCTATCACATTTTATCAGAAGTATGGGAACTGAGATACAGAGGTTAAGTAATTTGTCCCAGAGCACCTCAGCTAGCTGGCAAGCACAGGAATGGCTTCACACCCAAGGCAGTTTGACTTAGTTGTCCTTAGCTGAGGTCTTCCCTCCTCACATACCATCTTATGCATGTGTCAGTATAACAAAGCATGGCACTGACAGACAATAAACTGTTTTTTTTCAAAAAATGTACACATTTATTGTGTGTATGAGTATGTGTGTGTGCATGCACATGCGCGTGCATGCATGAGTGTACCAAAAGATAAATTCTTTCCTAAGTTTAGATTCTTTTTAATGTGTGCATGTAGTGTGTATGTATATGCCATGCTTGTTCCTGTGTGCTTGTGTGAATAAATAATCTTTTTAATAATTAAAAAATAATTGCTATAATAAGAATATACCTTACAGATAACAAATTCTTAAACTATAAGTGTGAAACCATAATTTAACAAATTTTGAACTTGTTTTTTTTTCTGATAAAAATCTTCGTAAAGAGCTGACAAATTTGGGAATGGAGCAGATTAATTCTCAAACAACAGAATCATGATTCTGATTAGGATAACCACTGTGGTGGTTTGAAAGAAAATGGCCCCTATGGGCCCATAGGAAGTGGCACTATTAGGAGGTGTGGTCTTGTTGGAGTAGGTGTGGCTTTGTTGGAGGAAGTGTGTCACTGTGGAGGCGGGCTTTGAGGTCTCATATGCTCAAGTTACGTCTGGTGTGGCATACAGTCTCCTGCTGCTGCCTAAGGATGAAGATGTAGCACTCTTAGCTATCTTTCTAGCACCATATCTCCCTGCACGCAGCCATACTCCACCATGATGATAATGGACTAAACCTCTGAAACTGTAAGTCAACCCCAATTAAATACTTCCCTTTATAAGAGTTGCCATGGTCATAGTGTCTCTGCACAGCAATAGAAACCCTACGTAACACAAGCACCCAGTTACCACCAATCCCACTCTATAGCTGGTAACTAAGAATGTGGAAGCTAGGGCTGCACAGATGCTCAGTGTTGAAAAGCACTTGCTGCTCTAGTGGAAGACCCACGTTCAGTTCCTAGAACCCACACTGTACAGTCCACAACCAACTCTAACTCCAGTTCCAGGGGGTCTGACACCTACTTGTGGCCTACACAGGCACCTCCACACGGTGCACGTACTGACAAGCATGCACGTGTACATACTCATAAATGGCTAGGAAAACGGTTTCACCAGTAAAGGTGCTTGAGGCTAAGCCTGACAATCTGAGTTCAGCTACCCAGATCTACATGGTAGAAGGAGAGAACCAACTCTTACAAGTTGTTCTCTGACCTCCACCTCCATGCTGCAGCATTTGTGTACACACACACACAAAATGAAATAAAATGATCTTGAAAGAGAATATGGGAAGCAGGAACTATGAAGGGTAATAGTTCCCAAACACATGGATCTTGTTAGATAACTGAAGATATTAAGGACTTAATGTTTACAATACAGGCTGTAGCTGCATTTAGAATTAAAGCCAAAGTTTATTCATATTAAACTAACAATAAACCTATAATACAACAATCCAACCACTTTTTTTGTGTGTGTACATATGTGATGTATGAAGATGTTTGTGTGAGTATGTATACATGCATGCTAGATGCCTTGCCTTTCTTGATTTCCACATTAATTTTTGAGACATGGCCTCTCAAAAAACTTAGAGCTCACTAATTTAGCTAGGCTTGCTGGGCAATGAGTCCTGGATTTGCCTGTTTCTGACCCCCCAAATGCATGACACTGAACGCAGCTTTTTATGTGGATGCTGGAGATCCGAACTCAGGGCCGCATGCTTGTACAGCAGGCACTTTCCTGACTGAACCATCTCTCCAATCCCTCAATTACTATGTTTTCTAAAAAAGGACTTAGCATGGTACTGGTTTCTATTTCTACAGATCTCTTTACCATCTAGCTCAACAGAAGATGGCTGGATTTGCACAGATCTGTCCTATAGTGGAGCTGACTCAGGAGGACATCCTGGCAGAGGGAGGAGAGCTAAGCTTACCACTAAGAACGTCTAACCCTGAGGAAGCAGAGAATGTGAAGGCTTCAAGAATACTTACATGCTGAATCCAAAAGTGTAAACAGACATCCAGGAGATTCCAAAGATGGCAGGAAGGAAAACGGAAAATATACATTTCATTATTGGATGGCAATAATGTAACAACTTTGAAGACTTGAATGTAAGTATGCTATACCTTCACGACATCAACCCAGTTCCAGCCTCGAGGAAGCTCCCCTTTGTGATCTGGAGGACAAAATCAGTATCTTTAGTAAGACCGACCAGCTAGCTGTAAATGAACTGATAGCCTAGCAAATAGTATTTTTTATACTACTGAATACAACAATAGATGTACATCACTAAGTTAGAAAAAGTTGTTTCTCATTATCTTGGTGGCCGTAAAACACCATCCTGGAGATACCTGCAGAGTACTGGAGACACACCCCCTTTTACATTCACCCCATATCCACTCAAGACAAAACCTGTTACCAAGGAAAAATGAGGGGTGCGATGGACATATTCATGCAGGTGCAGAGTCCTACTTCCTGTAAGGCAAGGCTTATCTGAGTAAGAAGTGGTGCGAGCTCACTGTTTCACGAATCACACCAGGGCGCTTGGCTCCAAATAGGCGAGATGGCATTGACCAATGTTTGGCTTTAGGACTAAGAGGAGTGCAAGCTAACTTACGTACAGCTTGGCTGTGCTCTGTTAAAACGTATTTTTCAAAAGAGCTTCGCTCTATTGCTGTGGTTCTCAACTTGTAGGTCGCGACCCCCACANGGGGACACATCAGATATCCTGCATTTTAGATATTTATACTATGATTCATAACAGTAACAAAATTACAGTTATGAAGCAGTAATGAAATAATTTTATGGTTGAAGGTCACCACAACATGAAGAACTGTATTAAGAGACCGCACCATTAGGAAGGTTGAGAACCACTGCTCTATTAAGAATGCTTGGGACTCAGATAAAAATGCATAGTTTACAAAATGCTTTCATTCTTTAATATTCGAATTTAAAAAACAATGTTTTAAAGTGGCCTGTGGTCATGTTCATTTAATCATGTCTCCCCATGCTTGTCTCTTTGATGATGCTCTACTATGGTCTAATCTCCCTAAGATGACAGTGTAGGAGTTTGTGAGTGAGAACTTTCATTTTAAATAAAACTTTAATAGGATAGTCTGGGCATGCACACATTTTACTTAAAAATTCTTCAATATTAGGGACAACAAGATGGCTCAGCAGGTAAAGGTACATGCTGCCAAACCTCACCACTTGAATTCAATCCCTGGACCCCACATGGTAGGAGAGAACTGACCCCCCAAAATTGTCTTTGATCTCCACACACATGCCATGGCACACATGTGCCCACATAGACATGTATGTGCACAAAATAAATAAATATTAAAATATAACAACAATATTTCTTNNATTTCAAATGGCTTGGCTTCCCTTATTCTTCATGTAGGCTGCATATCCCATGTTATGAAGTCTTAAAAAATTTAGGTTTGAAATAAGTACTATATAAACCTGAAAAAATGCTTCAAAACCTGAAACTATTTGAGTAGTTTTAGATTTTGGAACATGTTATATCTTGAGTTATGGCTGCTCAATCAGGAGCTATGAAAATATTCCCAAATCTCGAAGGCTCGGAACTCCGAACACTTCTGGTAACAAGCANGTGGATAAAGGCTATTTACCTGNATTAACTGTCCAGCAAAGTAATCAGAAACTGATGGTTCTCAGAGAGGGACAATTGTTATAGGAGCCCAGTTCCTGATGNTAATGGTTCTTTTCTCTTTCAGACTAGCAAGAATCTGTGTCACAGATTCTGAGGGCACTGAGAGATCTTAGACTCTCAGTGTGGATGCCCAGGCTATCCTATTAAAGTTTTATTTAAAATGAAAGTTCTCACTCACAAACTCCTACACTGTCATCTTAGGGAGATTAGACCATAGTAGAGCATCATCAAAGAGACAAGCATGGGGAGACATGATTAAATGAACATGACCACAGGCCATGAGACATGAAAGTAAGTGGTAACTGACACAGATGATAAAATATTCCAAAAAGACAGTAACCACAATTCTAGAAAACAGGCTGCAATGGCTAAAATTTTTTACTTCAGCTATTTACGCTTTACTGCTGCACGACATGAGGTGACTAGTGCAGAGACTTTTATACCACAAACAGTTACAATTTTAAAATGTTTATGAGGACCAACACAGTGTTGGTTTCTTTTTATTCTACCATCAACAGCCATTAAACAAAAATAAATCTATTATCCCTTCNGAAAAGAAACGGCAGGGGTTAGAGCNATGACTCAGCAGTTAAGAGCACTTGTTACCCTTCCAGGATGAGAGGCAGCTTCCCAGAACCCCCATCAGGCANCTGCCTGCAAGACCAGGTCTAGGGGGTCCAACAACTTTTTTGGGCCTCCATGAGCACACGTGTATACACACACACACACACACACCCCTTTATGTAAATGTGTGGGTGCACACAACAATGTTCTCCTTTTCCCTAATTGGGAACATTCAGACTAATGCCCGAAACATTACTGAACTGGAGTTTATAATCCTTTTCTGAGGAGTCTGTTATCAGACACGTGGGAATTCTTTTCTGAAATCTTATGGTATAATTAAGTTAAGCATGGGCAAAAACTACTAAATTATTGTGCTAAAAAGGGAATGATGCAGACTGCAAGTGAAAACTCTATTTCACACAGCTTTTAAAAGTACACCTGTCACACAGGTAAGTAAAATCCCACATGTCGTTACAGTGTTCAGGCAGGACACATGTTTTGCCCATTTTTCTAATGTTCCTCAGTGGGAATGTTTATAATTACTTGGTGACACATCATCTTTTATCCAGATGATGATCTCAGGATAAAGTAGCAATAAATATGGTATTTTTTTTACCATGACCAATAGGTCTCTGATTCAAATGTTCCACGAATAGACTGAAGAATTAATCCTGTAAGCCTAACCATAACAAGCACCCATATGACAGTAAAATCAACCCATTTTCTGTGTTAAGAAAGACAAAGAATAACGATACACACCTGTTTTATCTGCCAGCTTGCGTTTCTGAGCTTTGGAAAGTTGCTCTTTCTTGTCTTTTTTCTTACTTGATGGGGCTGTGCTGGGAGTTTCAACCGAGATGATATTGGCTACGGGTGTCTACAAGAACAGAAACAGATCTTAGACTCTCCTTAAAACCCACTGGATTAGACTAAAGCCAGCTACATCTTGAAGGGAGTGGTGGGTCTCTAAATTTACAAAACGGAAGGTGTTACTGCTGTCACTCAGTCAGGTGTCCTCATGCGTCACTGGCCTTGCCTTGTACAGGCTCATTTTCAAGGACACAACATTGGGGTGGCAGTTGAACTGGGACGCTGAGAAGGGAGTCTGACAGAACATAATTTCATTTTCTCCATTAAATAGAGGGAATCTAAGATTTGTTCTTCTCACTAACTCAAATGTAATCCTCTATAAATCTAACACAAAGTCCTTTTCAAAAAAACAACTAGTAAAAATTTAATTAACACGTCCAGACCAAAACCATCTGGTGGAACCAACCACACACTCACTGGCGTAGAATTTCCGGGATGGTGGTTCTCCATAAACTGTTCTTTATTGTCCTTGGCGTACTCGAACAATGTGTAGGTCATGGCGGTGCCAAGATTCACTTCTACGGCTTCCTGTAGTTTGGCTAAGATACTCTGCTTTACAGCCGAGGAGCTACAATGCAGAGAAATCACACAGTCAAGAGCAGGNCACACTGAAGAAAACAAGAAAGCATNGAAAACAGAACTACTCACATGGTGTTGTTAAAAAAAGCGTTCATAGATATAACCGGAGGCGTCTGGGGATATGTCTCTGTCCAGGAAATCTCTATTAGGAAGGCTTTGGGATCACCATCTTCACCTATCTGAAGAAAAGGGGATCTTAGGCTTGTGGAAAGTGATCAAAAGACCTAACTTATTATCTTCAAAATGATTCTTTCCAACATTCATGTTCAAATTCAGAAGCATAATATGCCGAGAAGTTCAGAGAGAGGTATTGGGGTAGGAATGACCAAAGATGAGGGGGCAATACACAGCTTCAACTTTAGTCCATCCTGCTTCAGGAAGCTTCGTTACTGCTGATGGTCCCTTTCTCAACCAGCGGCCAGCTTTTCAATGCCAAGGATCCACTTTACATTGTTTGTTTCTGAGGGTGAAGATAAGACATCAACTACAAGGAACAAGATGACATTGGGGCTAGGCATGGTAGCACTGGGAGGCAGAGGCAGCTGAATCTCTGAGCTTGAGGCCAGCCTGGGCTACAGAGCTACACAGAGAAACCGTGAAACAAAACAAAACAAGAGGCGGCAAGGAACAAAAATAATTATCCACAAACTTGTAACAGCTTTGTCTTTGAGATTTCCAACTGCTAAACTGGCACAGAGAACAGAGAAACGGATACACGCTGTTCAAGGGCAGGAGACCAGAAAANGGAGTGTAACCAAGACAAGCAAAGCAAAGGATGAGGGAGAGGATGCCTTAGGCCACAGAGCAATTCCTGAGAAGAATGTCTTCTGTTTGTCAACTTTTGATTTAAAACATTTCCAAACCTAAGGAAAAACTAAACTGACATGATAAATACTCACCGGTAAGTATTACTAAACACCCCGTCTCATTTCCCCGTCTTCCCCTCTANCACAGAAACCAGCACCTATCCCTTCAACATGTATGATTTTCCTGACTTTGTTTTNTGTTGACACGTTAGGAAGTAATGAAATGTTTTTAGTTATGTATGGGTGAAAAAACCCTTAGGATATCTTTTATAGCACAAGACAATCATCCCTCCCAAGAATTCAACATTGACATAAAAAAAACCCTCATTTAATACATAATTTATATTACAAATCCCCCAACTATATCTGAGGTGTCCTTTAATATACACCACCCCAGCCCAGAAATCTGAAATTCACCAAAGTTTTACTATATTTCATTGTCATGCCTCCCTAGTCTACCTTAATAGAACCTTCTTGCTGGCTTTTCAAAAGTCTGTTACNACATTAAGAGTCTCAGCTGGTTTTTCTGACTAACATCCCCAAATATAGATGACTACTTCCCCTGTTTAGATTCAGATGAACCACTACGTGAGGAGAGGTGGTGTGGTAGCTCTCGGGCATCCTATCAGGATTCAGCCCTGGGGTTAATTTCTTCAGTGTAGCNGTAATAAAGAAAATCTGTGCAGCAATAACACAAAAACTACGTCACTACTCTGTTTCTTAGCAACCTTTGCCTAGAGATTTTAACATCTGTTAATAACGCTCGCCTGAATCCAGCCTTTCTCTTCAGGGGCCTGCCAGACGGCTCAGGGGGGGAAAGGCACTTGCCGTCAAGCCTGATGACATGAGCTTGATCCCCGGAACCCACATAGGGAGGGGGACAACCGACTCCCAAGTGCTGTGGCATACATGTGCCCCCCCCAAACACCACACACACACACGAGAAATAAATGTAATATAATTAGAAAAAATTTCACCTCAATTATTATTCGGTTCACTTTTATACTCTGCCCATATCCTCATCCCCTGACCTTCAGCTACATTCTGTACCAATGTAAGCACAGAAACAGCATCCAATAAACTTAGGGACCTTTTGATATGTCAGTATCAGTCAATCACACGCATGATGGATGCGTTGAAAAGTGACAGAGGTTAGTAGCTTCATGTAATCCCCNAGTCCTAACTCGAGGCGTACTTAGAAACGAATTGCCAATGGCTCACTGTATTAAAGACAGAGGCAGGACCACTCCTGTCTTCACAGATACCTAATGACTTANAAAACTGTAGTATTTTTTAAAGTGGTTTTTTTTCTTCGAGACAGGGTTTCTCTGTGTAACAGCCCTGGCTGTCCTGGAACTCACTTTGTAGACCAGGCTGGCTTCGAATTCACAGAGATCCACCTGCCTCTGCCTCCCGAGTGCTGGAATTAAAGGCGTGCNCCACCACACCTGGCTACTTTAAAAGTATTTTTAAAAATAAAAAGAGGCAGCTGGGTGGTGGTGGTACATGCCTTTAATCCCAGCACTCGGAGGCAGAGACAGGCAGATCTCCGAGTTGGAGGCCAGCCTGGTCCTAAGTTCTAGGACAGTCAGGGCAACAAAGATAAAGCCTGTCTTGAAACACAGACAAACAGGAAGTAAAAAGAGGCATGAGTGACAGAAGTTAATTCTGCTTCAAACTTCCTCACAGGAGGTTGATTCACACCTTAGAGGAGAAGCCAGGGAGTTAAGAGATCAGTGGTGAAGAGAAGAGTTACAATGTAGCCAAAGGGGAAAATGCTTAAGGGGGAAAAGATACATTTAGCACTCCCTGGTGCCTAATGAAGTTTGACAAAGTTTTCCAGAGGTAGTTCAGGACAAACAGAGGACTAGAAGGGCCCAGGTCTTAACCNCATCATGAACTCCAGTCATTAAGAGATCCCTAGCTGTTGGGATGGTTGATACAGCCAACCTGATGGGATTTAGAGTCACCACCGAAACAAACCTCTGGGCGTGTCTGTGAGGGATTTTCTGGATTGAGTTAACTGAGGTGGGAAGGCCTACCCTGATGTGGACACCATTCCAGGGGCTGGAGTCAGGAGAGAGGGAAGTGAGTAGAAGCAATGTTCTCTTTGCTTCCTGACTTTGGGCACAATATGAGCAGCGGCCTCACACGGGATCCTTTGGCCATGACTTCCACTAGTGGACTGTACTTTCAAACCGNGAGCCAAAAGAAACTCCTCTTTCCTTAAGTTTGTGAATTTTTAAAAAATACGTATTTATTTGTTTTCACTGTGTGTGTGTGATTTGTGTGGGGCACACGTGTACCACAGGAACGGAGGACAGCTTCGTGGCGGTTGCACCCGTCCACCTTTGTGTGGGTTCTGGGGACCCAGCTCAGGCCATGGAGCTTGTGCAGTAAGTTTTTTCTCTCTCTGGCCTGGCTCTCAAGCTGCTTTGGTCAGGCATTTGGTCACGGCAGCAAGTGAAAGAACAATTATAGTTGTCATACAGATGGAGGCAGCACCAAGACAGCTGGGCCTGAAGAACTGGGACTGCTGGACAGCAATGGTTCTCAACCTGTGGGTCTCGACCCCATTTCAGTCAAATGACCTCTTCACAGGGGTCGCCTAAGACCATCAGAAAACACAGATATTTACGTTATGATTCATAACAGTAGCAAAATCACTGTTATGAAGTAGCAATGAAAATAATTTTATGGTAGGGGGTCACCACAACATTAGGAACTGTATTCAAGGTTCACAGCATTAAGAGGAAGGTTAAGAACCACTGTTTTGAGAATTTATTCCCTAGCTATACTGAGATAAAAGAATCAAGAATTCAAGGCTAGATGGGGCTACATGGTGACACTCTTGTCTTAAGAAAACAAAAACTCATTTCCTGTTGTAGTCTACAGTACAAGCAAATTTGAGGATTAGATGCCAACATCAGCTGTGACAAAGGTCTAGGAAACCAGCGCCTAGGGAAGCCATCTTTAAGAAGGTAACACCATGTCATACTTAAGATTTCTTTTATCTCTCACGTTTTATAATCAAGTCAAATTGTTTTTTTTAAAAAGGTTCTGAATTAGGCTGCAGAGGTGGCTCAGTGGTTAAGAGCACTGGTTGCCCTTCCAGAGGACCCAGGATCATCTCCCAGCACCCATATGGCAGCTCCCAACAGTCTACAACTCTAGTTCAGGGGAATCCAATGCCCTCTTCTGGGCTCTGTGAGCACCTGGCATGTATGTGGTGCACAGACATACTTGCCNGCAAAACACCCAGACACATAATAAAATAATATATATTTTTAAAAAGTTTCTGAATTAAGTTTTCAAATGTTAGCAATAATAATGTCATAATGATAAGTTCTCAACTAACTGTGTTAGGAGGCTGGAGAGATGGCTCAGTTGTTAAGAGCACTTGCTGCTCCTCCAGAGGGAGGACCCGTTTGGTTTCCACCATTGGTGGTGTACAACCATCTGTAACTCCAGCTCTACGGGATCTGATGCCATCTTTTGGCCTCTACTGGCCTCCAGANACACACAAATTAAAAAAAATTCATTTTTAGAAAAATAAAAGTTTCAGGAAATACAGGAATATAATAAAGTTAATCCACTAAGTTAAAAGATGGACTGAGATTCTGCAGCCTCCGCATCCTCTTCCCTAGCACAGAGATCTATGCACTGTACAAGCTGTGTCTTACCCTATATTGAAATGAAATTGGACTTAATTCCCGGAAGCTTTCGTCTCCTTCATAAATAGAACGTAAAGCTTCTAGTTCCATCTGAAAAAAAATAAAAATAAAAAGCAATGTTTAGTGGCACATATGGATTAGAAAGAGAAAGTCTTTAGCTTTTCATTCAAAACCATTCAACTTTGTAAAACATGGCTTAACTTCCTGGCCCTAGACGTTATGACATGTGTATATACCAACACAGTACAATTATACTAACAGCATGTACTTTAAGACTATCTGTTCGGCACTGCTAAGGGTTTTTACATTGTATCAGCTCACTTAATTCTCACATCCACCCTGTGAAGAGCTCATTACCACACTCCCTTCTCCATATTNTGAGGAAGATGTAGATTAAAGCAACTTGAGAATGTTTTGTGTCTTTAATCACTCTACTGAACAACTAACCTGGTATATAGGAAATGCACTCAACCTGGAAATGAGAAATAAGAGGCACAATAATTTCCCATTTTAAAAAGAACATCAGTTGCTGGGTGGTGGTGGTGCATGCCTGTAATCTCAGCACTCCTGGAAGGCAGAGGCAGGCAGAACCAGAGTTCAAGGACAGCCTGGTCTATAGAGTGAGTTCCAGGACAGCCAGGGCTACACAGGAAAACCCTATTGCAAAAATACAAAACAACAAAAAAAGTTATATGTCTACTTATTTTCATAGTGATACAAAGCTTAAGTAGTATATAAAAGCCCNCAAGAAGATCAGTAAGGAAGTTGACAGGATCTTCTCAAGATGATTGAAGGACTAGTAGAGAAGATGCTCAGTAGTAATCCTTGCCTGGGATTCGTTCTTGGAATATTGTGGTCCCACAAATGAGAAATCTCAATCACTGTGAGTGACAGCCGAATCTTGGAGAATCAAAGACATGAGTACCTATTTTAGTTTTCAAAAAGATTCATTCATAATTTTTTTTTCCTTTTTGGTTTTCGGAACAGGGTTTCTCTGTTGTACCCTTGACTATCCTAGAACTCGACCTGAAGCCCAGGCTGGCCTCAAACTCACAGAAATCTGCCTGCCTCTGCCTCCTGAGTGCTGGGATTAAATGCATGCACCACCACTGCCTAGCCCATGTAATTCTATAGACAAAAGATGGTGACGGTGATTTGTTCTCCACATACAAATTTTCGAATAGATTATAAAGAAACAGCATGGTACCTGTGAGAGTTTAGAATCCTTAGGATCCAGCAAGCCTTAAAACAAGATAGAACTAAATAAATAGTCCTTTTCAGCATAACTCCACACACTAGAGAAAGGCACCAGACTCAGTGTACTAAGGTTTTAGCAAGGCTCTCTTTACAGAACGGACCAGAACAAAATACAAAACAATAAAGAAAAGCCTAGAAATCCAAACTGGATTCAAGAATGTAGTCTCAGTCCTTCCATAATCTCTTTCCATATTTTAATTAATAACTTGGGCAGGAACAATAACAGAAGACAGGCTTGTTAAAAATGTGGGGATGATAATTTGATAAGAAAATAAACCATGCTGAGAAAGGGTAAGGACCCCTCCCCCAAAGTCCTTTAAAACTAACCTAATGATAATATTTAATACCTAAATATATTAGTAGAGGATGAGAGATGAACGGCCTTGTATGAAGCACTAAGGGGCATTGACGGACAGTAAATCAGAAGACAATGTGATGCCAGTATCAGCATAAGAAAATGGAGGCTCTGTTCACACACGTGCAGTTTCAGGATAGCAGAGGAACTCAAAGAAAAATGAACAGGAAGCATAGGATCATTGTTTTGTTTTCTTTTTTCCTTTTTTTGTTGGCTTTTCAAGACAGGGTTTCTCTGTGTGGTTTTGGCTGTTCTTTCTATTCACTCTGTAGACCAGGCTGGCCTCGAACTCACAGAGATCCGTCTGCTTCTGTCTCCCAAGTGCTGGGATTAAAGGTATGTGCAGCCAACATTTGGCTTTGCATCTTCAAAACTGGGCAGGAAACTATCTTCAAAGATCCAGACACCCGTCATGAGGAAGAATAGAATTTTGTTGTTAAAATGGAGATTCCTGGGCTGGACCACAGGGATTTTGACTCATAAGGTCTGAAGGGATGTCATCTCCCTGTGGTGATGGTGGTCCATCAGCCAAGTAAGAGAAGCGTTACATTGTGCTTTGCTGGGAGAAAGAACTATCTCCAAATTGACATATAGTAGTTGTATTTATTGGGGCTGGAGAGATGGCTCAGTGGTTAAGAGCTCTGGCTGCTTTTCCAGAGGAAAACTGTTCAATTTTCAGCATGGACATGGTGGTTTATGGCTGTCTGTAATTCCAGTTCAGGGTATCCAGCACCCTCTTCTGCCCTCTGTGGGCACCAGACATGCAAATGATGCACATACATACATGTAAGCAAAACACTCATATACAGAACATAAAACTATTTTATTTATTTACTTATTTATTTTGGTTTTTCGAGACAGGGTTTCTCTGTGTAGCTTTGGAGCCTATCCTGGAACTCACTCTGTAGACCACGCTGGCCTCGAACTCACAGA